>JAAGNO010028289.1:0-80666 GCA_033439905.1 Ceryle rudis | reverse complement strand
TTTTTGGTGGTCGTTGTTTTTTTTTGGTTTTTTTTTTTTTTTTTTTTGGTGTGTGTTTTTTGTTGTTGTTTGTTGTGTTGATGTTTTCCCCTTCCATAGTTAAAATTAGAGTTCTGGGTATTTTGGGGATTCACACATATCCCTGATCCTTTTCTGAATCCTTTGGCATCAGCATTGTCTCTAGGCTAGGAACTGCTGAACAGCCAGTTCTGAAACTGGCAGGCAGTGGGGATGCTAACACAGATACTGTGGCTGTGGAGCTGGAAATATTTCCCCAAAACTGCTATGATGTAGTTTCCCAGATTTTGACTACCCTGGGACATCACATTAGCACTAAGGAACTGGTTTTAGATGGGAAAAAAAAATCAGGTTACACGGACATTCTGTAAAAGACTTAGTTTAAATGTAGCTAAACCATCAGAAAAAAGCTCATTCACCTCTGGGCAGTCCATCACGCAGCATCTCAGCCTAGGCATGACAGCTTTTTTGCCTGGGAGAGCTGCTCTAGTGAGCCAAGGCAGAGGGACTAACATCAGACACTACAAAATTGTGTGATTTCCTGAGTGCCATCACACAACTCAGGCCGTTAAAACAGCCTTGCTGCTGAGTGCCAGACTTACTGAGCTGTCCTAGATCACTTGTAAATCTTGGCTCTTCTCCTCCAAAGCCTGCTAAGTTCCCATGATCACCAAATGGGGGGTAGTTTCTAACCTATCTCCACTAAGGGTTTATTCCTAATCCTGTTGGTTCCTATCTCACAATGACATAGCTTGGATCCCCCAAACATTCCAGTAATTCCTCCCTTTTGAGCTAGCAGAAGTGGCGCTTCCTTGGCAAGCAGGCATCCCACATTCCTGGACTTGCTTCCCAAGCTGTCTTGCCCACTCCTCAGGAATGGCTCCCTGCAGGGACTTATTTCCTTAAGGATGACATGTTTTCATACCCTGGCAAGTTTCCCACTTTCTATCATCACATGTATCCTGTGCAAAGAGGGATCTGAGAAGCGCAGGTTTCTTCTTGGTTGTTTGGAGTGCCCAGACACCTCAGGATGACGAGCAGGTGCTTGCAGAGTGTGAAATCCCTTGCTCCAACCTGAGACAGCACTGGAGGGTCACTAGGGGCCTTGACGCAAACTCTACCTGAGGCATGACAAAATACAGGGAAGAGCCTTTCAGAAGCAACACCTTAAACTCAACAGACTCCTGAGAGGTGCTCCCAGGCTTTTGTCAGAGACAAGATTTCCAGCAATCATCAGCACTGAGAACAGTGCAGTGTAAGGTGGCATTACAGGCATGAGGTCTGCTGCTACACATGGTTATCACAGATTCTAAGCATCTTCCTAGATCAAGTTCAGGTGAGAGGGTCTGACTATTAAGCTTTTCTCAGAACAGTTGCCAAGATGTATCTGGGCTGTGTGTACCGTTGCTGTCTACCTTGGTGTGTATATGCATAGTTAGAACAGCAGCACTTTGCATCTCATCATCTCCCTTGACACCCACAGTGGGAGCCAGTGAGGAGCCTCCAGCGCAGATGGACCGGCTCTCCTCAGCTGCCCAGAATCACACTGCCAGCCTTCTCAATCACACAGCTCATCTCCTCTCCTCACAGAGCTGGGACCTGTGAAATTGCTTCCCACTCTGGCTCTAGCCACAGCTCTCATTATGAGTCAGAGACAGTCTGCAAAGAACAGAAACTTTTTCAGGCATTTTTACCAACATGAGATGCACAGAGATGAATACACACTAAACACAGCTGCTGGACTGGCTATTACAGCTCAGCAGCCAATAGGCTGTGTAGTCTGATTTCTGTCTCTAAATGCTGTTAGCTACTTGTTGTCTCACTTACTTTCCATTGCTGGGCTCCCAAGGGTGCTGCTAGCACCAACACTTAAATATATTTCCGTATGAATTCCATTTTATTTAGGAAAGAAATAAACTCACTTCCCATTGCTGAGAGGCCTGGTGTTAAGAGGGAAGGTAGGCTCTGATCAACTCCTATTCTACCAACCTAAAAGCACAGGAAATACTTCAGAGGCCGCCGCCTCGCACGGCCTGCTCTATGGGCAGTTACCGTGTGTGGAAGGCAGGAGAGCCACCGGGACAGCCCCGCAACCTCCGCCCGCCTCTGTCCCCGCCACGGCGCGGCGCACGGAGCCACCCAGCGGGCAGAGCTGGTAGCGCGGCGCGGGGGGCAGCGCGGGGCGAGAGAACGTGGCGCGGGGGGCAGAGCGCTGCCCGCCCCACGGCACACTCCGTCTGCCCGCTGCCTCCCTCCTTGGCGGCGCTGGGAGGCCAGAAGGTTTTTTTTTTTTTGGCGTTGATGCCAATAATGTTTTTTTTTTTTCCCATTTTCCCTGAAAAAACTCTACTGTGGATCAGGTTTCAGAACCCTTGCCATCTTGTACTGGTTCAAATGCAACCTTTAATTACTTCTGTCAGATTTTTAAAGCAATTATATAGGAAGATAATGTGAAAAGCATTATGATTTTCACAGTGTCTCTGCTGAGGAAGAACTTGGCATCCGTGACAACACAGTGTGCCAGATTCCCTCTCCCTGTCCAGACCCACTGGCTCCAAGGGTCACTGTCCAAGCACAAGTGCAAGCAGTGCTAGACCCAACATCTAAAAGGCTGAAGGCTAAGGGCAGGAAGATGCTCAAGTCTGTTGGCCAAAACAGATGCTGTAGAATTGGTGTTCAAGCTGTCACTGCTGTAGGAGCCTAAAACACAGATGACTGTGGGACAGCCTTCTGTTCTATGCAGACAGGGTGTAAAAATTGTTCTCCTTCTTGCTGTTTGAGAAAATCGATGATGCAGGACACCGCATCAGAGCTGACGAGTTCTCCTGTGCTGAAGGGGCCACACAGGTTTGCACTTCTTCAGTATGCATCTGGACAGAACCCTCTGAGACCTGCAATTTCTTTCCCAAAAGGGGCGAGGTGATCACCCACTGTGCAGCCAGGGAGAGAGCATGCTCACTGCTGACACAGGCCATTTGTACATCTCTGCAGTGCAGCACCCAGGGTACTGTGAAAATGAGAGTTCTGTTGCTGAGGAGCTGTTGAGAGTTGCTCTACCTGAGCACTTCAGTTTCCTCAACCTGAAAACAAAGTAGTAATATAGATCTGCAGGGATGTCATTACAGTTGAGAGATCTTTGAGGTCCCTGGAAGAGAAGTGCTGGAGAAATGCAACCTATTAAAAATGCAGTTTTCTCCTTGCCAATTCTATTCTGCTTCAAGGAAAGGGGCTTTTGCAATGACAGCTGGGATGAGCTGGTTTTGACAAGTCAGAGTATGCAGCTTTTGATGGAAGATTTAAGTGAAATATGACTAAAAGATGAAGATGGAGTACAGTGTTTTTGCCTTCCGTGCCCAAGTGCTTCACCTCCCCTTGCAATAAACAAGTCAGGGTGCACTGAATTGTCAAGATTTCAGCAATGTACCAGAAAGTCCAGGAGATCAGTGGAATATGTTGGCTCAGATAAATTCACCATTCCTTCTCCCACTGGGCTTCTTGCTGGATGAGCCTGGAACTGAGCCAACCATGTCCTGGTTGATAATCTCAGCTCTTGTAACTCGATGTAATTTTCAGGTAGTGGCCTTATTACAAGGCAGTTTCTTACATCTACTTGACACTTTCTAGAACCAATTCTTTTGCTGCTAAAAATTCTGCCGCTTTTATTTTAATTTTACACCAAGGGTAGGATTTTCCTCCAAGTTTGACTCTCTCACACACCTCCATGGGAGCTGCCCAAAACTTCCCAGGAGAACCTGGAAGACCATCCTTCCCTGCTCCAAGAGTAAGTCTTTGTCACAGCCAAAAGCCTGGTTTACAATGTGCCATTTAAAAAAAAAAAAAAAAAAAGTGCCAAATCATTCTGGGGCTTGAAGCAAAGGTTCACCCAGATAAACAGCAACAATCTTGTTTTTGAAGGGAACAAGGTTTTTGGTTTGAAAAACTTTTCTTGGAAACTTATCTGCCTGGCCAGTCCAGGGACCAAAGTCTACACCCAAAGGCAAGCCCCAGCAAAGTGAATGTGTGCTTGCTGACTGCCCTGGCAGGCTGTGGGCAAAGCTGTGCACAGAGATTTTCCCTGCAGTGCCCCGGGGAACGCTGTCCAGAGTTGGGGCTTGGATGGGCTCTGCCTCAGGGCCGGAGGAAAGGAGCTGGGAAGAGAGGCTGTGTGTACTGCACCTATCCCAGTGAGCTGCAAAAGCTACGCTGGATGCACCAGTCAGTCGCAGGGCTGCTGACAAGTGCTGGCGTGCACTTCAGCCTACTCACACACATGGGGGAAAACATTCAGAAAGGTTCTCCTGATTTTGTAGCACCAGCTGACATCTGGTGCCACAACCTGCTCCAGTAGAGTTAAGGCAGAAGAGAAAGGAGATTTTTCCAATGTGTTAACTTTTAATTAAATCTTAATGCCTTAATTAAAGGAAGGAGGGCTTAATTAAAGACTTAGCTAAAATTTAATACTTTAATGGGACTAAAGACTTTAATTTATCATTGGGTTTGAAAACGAAAAAAAAGCACGATGGTTCACCCTGAGACTCACATATGCACACAAGCCAATTATGAAAGAATCCTGGAGTGTCAGGTTTGTCAGTCAGCATGTGCCGTGCACAAGGGGGTGTCTGCAGTTGTTCACATTTCCACATTACCTACCTAAAGCGTAACAATAGCTTAACATCATTGCATTAAAAGGTATGTGATAACTTCACTTCTATCCAAAGAAGTATCTCTGAGTTGATGAAGCCCTATTTCTGGACTGTCCAACTCATGCCACAGTGCCAGCTCAGGGATGAGTCCGGAAGTGTACTGGGGCACCTGTAAATATACCCAGGCTCTGAGCCCATGAGCTGCTGTTTTGGGGTGGTGTGTGACTGAAGATGCCCCATCACTGGCACATGGCCCACAGCTCCCAGTTGACTGGCCAGCCCTGTCCATCATTACTGCAGAGATGGGAATGCTGTGAGGCATTTGGCTGGCTCTTAAAGGCCAAGTTTTCACAGGACTCAGAGATCAGCACCTCCCATCTTCCTCAGATGGGATGTTTATCAACTTCTTGGTATTTCTTGTGGCTGGGAAATATGAACCCAAGCCACTGAATGCCACTTTCAGCATTTCAAGTGTGCTAGCATTACATAGAAATGTTTGTGCCACAAATAAGTGAGCTTTATGGCACTTCTGACTACAGCTTCTGAAAGACTCCTTACATACACCAATCTTCCAGAGAAATAATTTCCAATCATTTGACTTTTCAAAGCTTGTAATCTACTGTATCAATTAATGCAGTTACCTAAAAATGAATCAGGACTATTGACAAGCACAAGAAAATCTACACTTTTACATTTCCTTACGTTTGCCCTGAAGTATTTTCTGCAATTGATCTTGAAAATCTTCCGAAAGGTCACTAGGTATTATTGCAATTTTACCAGCCAAGAAGTTGAGGTATGGATGGGGCAGTAAACAACTAATCCAAGATCAGACAGTGACCTCACAGATATTTTGAAGACCCTTCCCCACCAGGCAGTGTGCAGCTGCACTCCTTTGAAGGGGACTGGAGCTTAAAAAGAGCCTTAGGTTCAGAAAATGCAGCCCCTCTCCTGGGTGTAACGTGATCCTATATGGGGCTTGGCATTTTGGTCAGACTGTCATTTCTTCAAACAGAAATCTGCCTAGCCTATGGAGAAAGGACACATATGTTTCCTATAACGAGACCGTACATTACTTTTTATATTCATAGGAAGACTATAATATCTGAGAAGACTCATTACTTGCTATCCTTTCATATCTGCAATTCTCAGTGGAGTCACATAGGCCTAATATGTTAACTACATCAGACACACAGAGGGCCAAAGCTTCATCTCTGTCCAAACAGCACAGATCACAGTAAAAGAGCACAGTGCAGCGTGGCAGGACTGACGGCAGGATGCCAAGACTGGTGTCTGCTTCTCTGCCTGCCTTTGTCAGGAGCAGAGCAATCCCCCAGCAACCTCAGCAGTGCTTTCAGCAGTTATTCACTGCCAGAGGTGAGAGCACAGTTGGGAGCAGTAAGACAGGGCACGAGGGTGCAGGTAGCCAGGACATATCCCCTGAGCTGGTTTTCTACATGTACACCAACACCCAAGAACCTTCAGGAACTCTACGTGACTTGGCTACCCCCAGGATGTGCATACGCTTGAGCAAAGTGGAGACAGTGTTTGGGGATCAAACATCAAATACTCTCTAAAACTAGTTAGCAATTTCTCTCATAAATCAAGAAGCTGTGGTGGGTTCTGCCTGCAGCACCTCTCACCAGGATGTGACAAGAACTGCTCTCCTAGCACACCTCGCTTGCTGAGTCTGTATGCTTAATCCATGGAGGCAGCCTGGGGGTGAAGGGCAGGGAACTTGCCCCATGCACTAGCAGTAATTATTCCACTTTGATTCTTGCTCTTCTCTGGCCCATGAAATCAAGGCCAAAATCTGGAGTGTGTGTGGGGGGTGAGGAGATGGAAGCTGGGCCCAAACTGCCTTAACTGGTTCCACAGAGCTGCTGCTTTCCGCAGCAAGCAAGCCAGAACAATGTCATCTCAATACCCCACGCTAATCTGGGGGAAACTGAGCGTGACCGACTTCACGCATGACAGCCTGGAAGCCAAGCATGGGAGGTCAGCACCAGCCTCGTTCCAAGCTCCCTCACAGTGGGTTTGGAAAGATGAGGCACATGGACAGCCGTGTCCCAACCCAGCTCCCCATCACTCTCAGCATCCACTGCCACTGGGTTTGTCCATCGCACTGAGACCCCAGCCCCATGCTGATAGTCCAGCTGGGCTTCCAGAGTCCCAGCTACCCACCAACTAGAGAGGCTGGTGCACGTTTCAGGCATGCTGTCATTAACAAATGAGGCACAGTGCTTGATTAATTCCACAGGTTTCTTCCATTAGTAGCCACTACATCATTGCTAAGCGAGAGCCTTCCTCCCCTCAGTGCTGACCTTCCTCCCACAGCTCACCCATTTCCCTTGGCTGTGGAAGTTATTACAGACTGGTTATTTGAAAGACCTGGAAACCGGGGCAGCCGCTGCTTCCTTTCATCTCCAGCTCTGCTGCTCCTCACTCCTTGGCAGTTTGGAAGGATGGTGGAAGTAATTAATGGCTGGGGAGGGGAGGAGGAGGTTCTCTTAAGAGGGGAGTCAAAAATTCCTCTTGACAATGACCACATGTCTGAGGCTCAGCTACTAGTTCACCTGACAGCAATAAGGGTCTAATAGTCATTAGTCACCACTGCAGACACGCTCCATGCACTTCTCCATGCTCTCTTCTTTCCCCGATGAAGACTGAAAATAAAACAGCATCAGCCACCCTGGTGCTTTCAGCCACCTTTTTTCATTTTTATAGGGAAAAGACCATGCAACTAATGGCTCAGAGAGTTTTGTCAGCATCCCTGACCAAAAACAGGGAAGCATCTTCAAGCAGGGAAGTACAGCAGATAAGAAAAGATTAAAAAACTCCAACTAAAACCCACCAGGAAATAAGACAGCTGGGAATAGACAGAGAACACTCATGGGGAACTCAGTCTGATTGATATGGAAAACTTGTGTGACCTGATGCCATGTGGCCTGAAGCTCCTGGTTTACTCTTTCTGTTAGAGACTCTGTCTCTCTTCCTCAACAGCCTCTCCCATACATTCCTGACTTTAATATCTCTCTGCACCTGATACTGGCTTATCTAAAGGCTTACCTGCAAAGAACTTTCTTCCTGGGATGCAAGCTACAGGCGTGAAAATATAGTGACCATACCATGGCCCAAAACCAAGTGTGGAGCAAAACCAAGTGTGGAGCTTTGTCTCTGCAGCATTGTGTTCAGGGCAGTGGAGAGCAAAGGTTAGAGACCAGTCCTTGACTCTCAGCCCTGTGCCTGCTCTGGGTGAGACACTGAGGCCAGGAAGCCTGCATGCTGCTCTCCCTGCTGACTTTCCCACTCGCTCACACATGATAACATCTGAGGTTTTGGCTCAGAGTCACCTGTAATTAGAAGAAAACTGGCAACTTTCTGAGGCTAAACTCCAGATAAAATTGGTTGTGAATGAAAAAATAAAAGAGAACGAGTGCTATGAAGTGGAAATGATATTATCTGAGAGCTGATCAGGATCTAGAAGAGCAGCAGGGGAATGCTAATGCTCCTCCATGGAGGATTTAGATATTATGTTTTGGACTGAGTGCAAAACCAAAACATTTTGAAACATAGGCAGGAAGGGAGTACAGCTCTGGATCTTGGCAGTCAGTCTGCTTGCCAAACTTTCCTGCAGCCGCAAGCTGTGGAGAAACCCTAGGGCACTGTGCTTCTCCTAAATCTACTGATTGCAAGGCCAGCAGCAGTAAGATACAAACTTGGCATCTGAGCCTTGACCACCTGCTGGCTTGGCATGGTCACCCAAGCATGCTGCAAGAAGGAAATGGGCTTGGTGGCCGGGCTCTGCAGAGAACCCAGCCTAGGACCTTCCAGCCTCCCTTCACATGGGGCTACTTCCCTGGATTTTGGACTCTCCAAAGGCTTCTGGAGTAGAGGCTGCAGTTTTGTTTTTCTGAGAACTGTTCAGTTTTTCTACTTAATAACCCAGCACCCTTTATCACTTATCCCCCCATACCTCTGCCAGACAAATTAATCCTGCCATCCCTATTTTTCAACAAAAAAACAGAGGCATAACAAATCACAGCAGCCGGCCCAGGGCCAGACAGAAGATCTGACCTATTGAATCCAGGTCACGCAGTTCCTCAACCAGTGTCTTAATTCCTGGATCATCCATTCCTCCATCCACAGCTGTCCAGGACAGGAGTTTTCTCCCAGAAAAGAGGGTAAAAGACTCACTAGGCCCAGCTGCATTTCATAAGTATCTTTGCCAAGCTTTTCTGCCCCATTTAAGAGGGCCCAGGCATGCCTTATAAAAATATCAGATGGAGATATCTGAGATAAACCATTTAGTTTTGTACTGCTTAGTACAGTACGTGATTTGGCTGTGCAAAAGCACTGCTTATTTGCAAAAGAGTTCTCCTATCTGTCTGACCTAGACATCCGTCATTATAAGTAATTGTCGTATTAGTGAGAGAAGAGCAGATCCTTTCACTGGTAGAGCAGCCGTACTGGTTTTGAGGAAAACTGCACTCTCCAAGGAAAGCCACAACAGGCTTGATTGGCACCCGGCTGCCATGCAGAAATTAAACCAGATGAGCTGTATCAACCCAGTGGAAGGCAAAAGCATGGATGGTAGCTGCTCCAAAAGCCTCTCTTCCCCTAGATTTGTCACTGACTGCATTGTTATCTGCAAGGGGGCAGAATGTAATCAGAAACACATTTTTGAGCGAAAGACTGACCTCTGCAGAATCACCAGGAATTTCTGAGGCTGTACAGCTGTGCAAGTGCCTTCCCATCCATAAGGTGCAGAGTTGTGCCCACTTTCTTTTCAGTGCTCTGAGCTCTCATGTGGTGCTGAGCAGCATTTCTTTCCACCATAAATCCATGCACTCTTTGAAATACAGCTGTGGAGCACTGAGGTGGTTCAGAAGATGGCAATTTTATAGAGTCAGAGAGAATCACTTAAGAAAATCAGAGACTCCAATTAGAACCCTTCCCCACCTCAGCATTTCACCTGGGTATGTCTACACAGTGTTCAATACCGTGTGTTTGGCCACTCACTCTTTGTCTTCCAGAAAAGCACCTCCTCTTGAAGAAGCAAGGAATGCAAAAATGTACACATAACCTTGTTTTGATGATTAATTATTCTCATTAGTGAAAAGAGAAAAAAAAGTGCCTAATTTTATATTTATTTGGCTTCGTCTTTCAGCTCTTAATTCTTGTTCTGCCTTTCCACTCTACATTAAACAGCCTCTGGTATCTGGTATTTCCCTCTGAAAATTTGCTCACCTACTGTAACCAAGTCTCCTCTCAGATTTATCTTTGTAAAGCCAGATGGACTGAACTGTTTAAACATTTCACACTGTTCAAATTGCAAAATTTTTGTCATCTTCCTTGTACCCTGCACTTCCCTTCACCTCCATTTTTAAAAGTGTGGAGCTAACCCCAAATATTGGCCAACCAGCAGGTCCTAGCATGAGTCCCACCAGTGCAACATAGTGCCAAAATCCCCTGTTTATAGTTCCATGCTGATCCCTTTTCAGAGCCCAAGGGGAACCCTAAGGCTCCAAAGACAAAGTTCCTACTCCAAAACTATTCTTGAGAAGGCAAAAACTCACTTTGGGGTCAGGTGTACACGAGCTCTGGAGATTCTGGCCTTGGTCTCCAATGGGAGCAAGAGGGATAATTCTACAGAAGCTACTAACAGCCTTGAAATGTAATTTCCTGCAGAGTATTTTATTAATATCTCTTGAACAACCACCTTTTGTCAGAAATGTGCAATACCCCCAGGTACTCAGTATTGCAAACCTCTGAAAACCTGGTCCCAGAGCTCACTCAGTCTGGAGGATGCTGAACACTTTCACGTCTCATTGAGACACTGGGCACTGAGGTGCTAAGCACCTCTGAGGCTATGACCATTCCCTGTCACTCAGAGTGCAAATCCCTCCTGAAGCTAAACATGCAACAGGCTGTGCCCGAAGGCGGCATTTCCATGCAGAGGTGATGTGTTCAGCACACCTGCTCTTGGCAGAAAGCTGATCACACTTCTAACGTTTCTGGGCAATGCACACTCTCCTTTGCTGTCTGGGAGGGAAACGTCTTGCAGCCTCCCTAAATGCACCGACTTCAGGCTTTGCAATGCAGACCCTGGGAATTTGCTGGCATACTGACGACAGGAGCTTACTAAAGCAATCACTGATAAAATTTCACAAAATATGAGTTATGCTTTGCACTCTTTCAGCTTAATTTTCAGGACTACATATAGAAATCAAGATCAACAATTATTTATACTAAAACTCTAAGGATAAAAACATAACCAGAAATGGAATAAAAGCACTTAGTCAATGCTTTCTTTTCATATTTTCTTCTAATTTACTTATTTTTTCCCTAAGCCCTCTCACAAACTGATTTCACTTGAGGAGAAAGGATGGATCAGTTGTTCTAATGAATATGTTCGCATTTTCCAGTGATTTGAGGTCAATGCGTATCAGGGAGCAGGTGAGCTGAACATAAGGTTTTTCTTCTCATTTTGCAAGTAAGGGCAGGCCTCACAATACTCTTACATACATAAATCCCATAACTGCCTGTGCACTTCATACACAGGATTAAAACCTTTTCAAGGTGAAAAGTTATAGTCACAGTGCTGTGGATGGAAAAGCGAGTCTCCACCTGGCATTGGAACAACGTATTCACAAGATCCTGCTCTTGAAAGCTGGCACCGCACTTTGCTAAAATCAAGTGGAGTATTTTCAAAAACATTCCCAAAAGTTAAGAATTTTATTTTAATATCCAAAATAAGAAACAGCCCTTCCAGAACACTTGGCAACTAGCAGTGCCCCTTAGAAAATCTCCATAGCCACTTCTGTGAGTTTTTTTATAACCTCTGGCAACTTTCTGTCATGCCCAACTGCTGGGTAATAACCCTTGTGAATTTTTTTCAGCTATAACGATATTTGTTCTTTTCTGTCTCAAGGCTCAGCTGCTGGTTTGAAGACCCTGAACAGCAGAGCACCTTGCTGCTCTTCCTGGTTACTTGGAAACACCTAAAAATGCAAACCAAACATATCCTAAAGGCTCAGGTGCCAAAAGGAAGATTATATTTTTAAACTCTTGATTTCTTGGCCTGCTGCATACATTTTGATCACTGAGTGTTTTGCAATTATGCAAATGACTGAAGAGCTCTCTGAAGGTGTGGCTGAGCTGAAGTACAGACTGATACCTGTAATAAAATCCTGTGATGACTTAGGAGTGCCACTTCAGGCAAATACCCCTTTCCAAGATAAAGAGCAACACACTATTGCAATAAGATGGGTTCTTTTCATTCTTTTGCCTTCCTGATGCTTGGCACAAGTCCAAATCCTCTCTGTTCTCCACCCACCCATCAGACATATTCTGCTAAATATCCTGTCCTCTTGTCGTTTTGGCAAAAAATAAACTATGCACGAGAAAGAATTATGCCTGTGAGGCTCTCATAAAAAAATTCCTGTGAACGATAAATCAAAACAAAATAATAATTATCACCAGCCAAAGGACCGCATTTATGTTTCTCATAGTTTCCTCTTATTTTTCATAAATTATCAAGTCTACACAAGAGTGAGAACCAGATTTTCATAAAGATATTGATACATCAGTAATCTCCAACTCTGAAACCAAAGCTCACCTTGTCTACAAGAGAGTTCTCTTCTTTTTCCAGAGAGGGTTAAAATTTTCTCTCAGAATTAGATATGGTACATTTGGGTCCTGGAAACAGATGCCTTGTTTTTTCCTATGGCTACATAAATCTTCCACTGTCCTCATGCTACCTTCTGACTTGTATTTAATAAATAATGTATTCTTATAACGTGCTTTTTTTCTTCTTAGACTCTCAAAGGCATTGGCACATGCGCACATATTTTGTAGATGTGGAAACTGAGGCACAACAGACTTGCCCAAAGTCACAGTATGGCTGGGTGGAGGCATTAGCCTCCCTGATACCTGATCTCACCCAGCAGGTGTATGGCCCTCCACTGAGCAGCACTGGCACAGCAAATCTCGATCAGGCTCAGGGGTATTTTCCTGTGGGACCACTGAACAGAGGAAGCATACACCCCTGCAGGAACCGTGCCAAACACAGAGGTATTCTCCAGCCATGCTGGGGTTGTGGAATACAAGTGGGTCTGAGACAGAAGTTTCCTGATCCTGCAGAGAGAGTTGAGCTGTATGAAGAGGGGAAGGGTCAGTGAGACCACCTTTCCCACCCACTTGCCAGAGACTGCCCAGTTTTTTGGATGTTGGATTTCAGTGTGATGTGGACCAACTGGATAGAGTGGAGAAGTTCAGAAGGAAATTTTCACTATTGAAGGAGTAAGCATGGTTCAGTCTAGAAAAAAGAAGTAGAAGCAATACAATACCATTTTTTCCCAGCTTTCCAAAGTACTAATGGCTCACAGTATCTGAAATAATTCAGAGCTGTGGCAATCAGCACTCAGAGCTGAGGTGTAACCTCACCTTTCTGTCCCCAGCAGCCTTGGAGCTTGAACAGAGTAAAATCCTTTGAAAAGCCCAAGAGCAGATGGAATTAATGTACGAACCTCCACCAAATAAACATGTATGGGACTTTTCCTAACACCTCACAGGAGTTCAAACAACCACCCAGCCTTTGTGTCAGCACCTATCAGCTTATTGCTGCTGCAACAGGCAACAGGAGTTATGCCTCAGTGTGCTCTTACAACAGCAATTAGGCTCCCTAGAGAGCAATTAATACTTTTACTTATCAGTGAAGTTCAGATTTTTTAAAATTATTTTAAAAATACATTCCCCCATAGGAAAAAATGCCTTGATCCTATGCTTTTATTGGACTGCAGCATTTCTGGAACTTTACTGCACCTTTTGCTGTGTTATCAAAAAAAAAAAAAAAAGAAAAAAAAAGAAAAAAAAAAGAAAAAACAAGAAACACTTGTAATTGCTAACCAAATCCACTGAAAGGGGCATTGAAATATATTTTTTTAATGAGCCGTAACTGTCAGGATTAAGTAGGAAATGATGACAATGCTTTTATGTTAATACCTCAACTTTTGTGTCAATACATTAGCTGTGTTAGTGTCAAACAAAAACCTGACTATAAACTGATGTAATATGAAGAAGTGCAAGCCCAGCCAGATGTACCATGGCATGAGGAGTTACCACAAGCACTGCGTATGGAAGAACCTCACCTCCTACACAAGCCAAAGTAATTAATGTGTAGCAGTACAGTTAACAGAAGGTAAGTTGCGGTTAAAAAAACCCCAACAACTCATAATTTTTTTTCCTCTAAGAAGACCAGGAATACAATGCAGTATAGGACAAAATCAGGAATAATAAATAGTTTAGTGTGTAAAAATGAACACCCTGTAAATTGTGGAAAACTGATGCAGAAGAGGCAGTGGGACACTGTGCTGGGATCCAAATGTCATCAGTGGAGATAATCTGATACCACTTGGCAGCACAGGCTGTTTCTGCAGGACAGTGAGATGGGTGTGCTGGATCGAAATATGTTTGGAGGGCAACAGGGTGACATCTTATGTTGCTTAGTCCAAAGAGCTTATCTAGTGAATTCTCCACCCAGTCATCCATGGCGGGGTGTTACAGGGAAGACTGTGAAGTACTTGGATGTGGTAAGCCTTTTAGTTTTATTTTCATAACCACAGTCTCCCAAATATAAAAGCCAAACATGCACATCACAGGCCTGGCAACATGAGCCACAATCTTGGAATGTGACTGTATGGTAATGTTGAGGGCAAGTTTCTAAACACTCCCCACCCTTCCCTGAGAAATGCAAAGACACAGGCTATTAAATAACCTCTTCATTTTAGTAATTTAGTTACTGTTTGTACAGCTTTGAACGTGCACAGTGCCACAGCACAGAAACGCTAAGTACTGTGTTATTTAGCTGCAAAGCCTTTGATAATCCCTCATTATGAAATATTAATTAATCATCCTCATTTTATTCATGAGCTTCTCACCCCCATCCCCACGCAATCCCTACAGGCACTGACCAAACTCTCTCACAGAGCATGTCTGGACAGGACAGGTTGGCTATGGATGCAAAGTTCAGGTATGAACTCTCCCAAAGTTCAGGGCTGTGCCTACCTTAATGTCTCACCCAGCCCAGCGGAGGGACAAAGCTTCCTAATCTCCAGCGGAGGATCAAAGCTGCAGATCCACCCAGCCCAATCACCACCGTCATCCTCGATAGTCCTGAGAGGGAAACTGAGACCTTCAAAGGGTAACTGAGGAATTCAACAAGTTGCATCTGAAGGAGCTCTCTCTGCATGAGGGACAGAGTTCCTGATTCAGTCATTTCTGCTATATGTTTAAAGGTGGAGCAGATCTGGGCCTACATCCCTGGACGTAAAGACTGCCTAGAGCAAGGTGGGCATTGGGAGGCTCTTTGGTTTCAGAGCTATATTTATTAAGAACAATTTGACATTTAGAATATTGCAAAATAGCACAAAAATATGGTCATAGCTGCCGCAGGTGTAAGACATAACAGAATCCAGACATGTGAGAAGCCAGAGGGGACATGCTACAGCAACACTGGGACACTTCCACCAGTCATAAAGCCCCAGCACACTTATAGCCTGGGTGAGCACCTGTGAAATGAAGATGTGATAGGGCTTAGCAAAATGTAAGAGCCATCCTCCTACTTGCGACCCTGAGCTCTCTCCAGCAGTTAGCAAGGCAGATGGCAAATGTCTAATATGAGTATGAGACCTCTTTTCCTCCCTATCCCACCTCTTAAAAAACCCCAGCATTCTCACCAGACATGGAGATGTCTTTTCTTTTGTAGGAGCTGCTCTGATTTGTACAATACAGTGTTTCAGAGCCGATGTTCATATACCAGCTGAGTGGCGATGTGCATTCCAACACGTGTTCGAAGATTTGAACCTGAGTGTCCTAACTTGCACAACACAACCTGCACAATACAAGCTCCACAGCATTACAGACATCCTCAGAGCCAGCAGGTTTCCCCCCAACCCTGGTCACCCTGGAAAACCACCTCTCATCCTTCTTCCAAAACTTCACCAGAGACATCTGTTAAATTGACAAGTAAAAAGGAATGGCTGTGGATGGCTACTATGAAAAGTCATTTAGACACAACACTGCTGATAATTCTTTGGTATGTGAGAGTCCAAAACCTTGGTCTGCTCTAGGGTACAGTACCCTGGAGCTGGAACTCCACTGATTTTGGCTCTTCACCTGAGAGAGCTACATGAAGTCTCACTGTACCACTGCTAGAGTTCAGGTATGTTCTAAGAATTAATTTTCTTAGTTAAGCTTTTCTTTTGTAACTGTGCTTCAAATTTTGTGATCAAATGGTTGAACTCTTTTTGATGCAAAGTAAATATATTATAATTTTAGGGCTCAATATTTAATGTGGAATCACTCCCCTTTCCTGATGATAGCAAACCTAAATAAATCAGAATTGCTGACGCTCCTTTAAGCTTCTGCAGCTGAGCTAGGAATGGTGTGACCACTAGTATCAGGCAGTGCCAGGTAAAGGGAGACTCATATGCCTCAGAAGATGTCACTCAACACTTTCTAGCATGGAACAGACAACAACAGGGCAACAGAGTGCTCTAGCAATGTACCCCTTATGGGCTTTCTTTTCAGGGAGCTGATGACTATTAGTAAGATACTTTCCATATTCACTTTGCTATATATCCAGCTCACAAACTGGGACTCTTTGCTGTGTCTTTCTCTTTGCTCTTCAGCAGGTTTCCATTCAAATTAGGTTGTTTGCCTCTTGGCCATAGATATTTCTGCAAATAACAACTTTCAGATGGGCTGGCATTTCCAAAGTGCTTGGAGGGACAAGTCTGACCATGCTGTTCTGTAGCCATGACACAGTATCAGATACTGACCCAGAGGGAAGGTTTTTCTGCTGAAAAAGGAGTTAGAAATAGATCCTCTTACTTAGATCACAGCTTCCTGACAGTAAAAGGTGAAGCAGCAGCATATAGAGGGACACTGGGGAAGAATGGTTTCACTGCAGAGCTTTCGCACAGCCAAGACTGGCAGTGGGTTCACTAAAGAAAAGCAAACAGCAGCACACAGCCCTGTTTTCATCCTACAGTGGCAGCAAAACTGGCTCCAGCTGGGAAGACAGGCTGAGAACAATGAGGACCTGGACTGTGCCCCTGACTGAGCAGTCCCAGATCCCAGATAGGCCATGGCAAATATCTCAGTCTCAGTTTCCCCATCTCTGAAAAAGGTGTGGTTATACTTTCGCATGTCTATTAAGACAGATTTGCAATGGGCAGATGTGCAATATTATTAAAAATATGACCAGAGAGAGCTGAGATGCTCCGTCCTTTCCCCTTACACCAGCCAGGTTTGGCAGCCCAAAAGGCAAGATACAAGATGGCACAAACCAACCACAGGAACTGCACCAGGTCTCACCCACTGGGACCGGATTTTGTTCTCGCTGTTGTTGGTAAAATACCCAAGTGGCAATGGAATTACATCATTTTAAGGAAGAAGCAGAGCATGAATTTTTTTTTTTTTTTTTTTTTTTTTTGAGAGAGAGAGATTAGTGGTACTTAGAAGTGTTTTAGAGATTTTCCTCTTTGTTATCACATTTTATTTTGAAAGATTATGGTCACACTATGCCAAGATCAGTAATGAACTTAGGTGCTCCATATGGTATAAAGAAATACTAATATCATTTTGTCCTTGCACACCCATTGAATGAACAGCCACTCTCCAACACTCTCTCTCTGGCGATTACACCATTGCATTGGCATCTACCCTTTTAAAAAACACTGAGAAAATAAAATAAAAATTGTGCTGTAAGCTTCTTCCCATCAGAAGCCATGGGGATCTTAAGCTGCAGAAAAAAAAAAAAAGCCTTCCCTTGTGCCTGACAGCAAGTTGCATTCTTTGCCGAATGGGAGGTCAGGAGGTGACCTTGCCCCTGCCTGACTTCCTGATCCTCCCCGGCTGCCAACACTGAGCCTGGGAGCCCTGAGCTGCTCTGGGCTTCCTTGCAGCATAACTGCTCAATGCAGCCGGCATCAAAATGGCCTGACAAGGCTGGAGGGAAAAGGAAGCTGCTCCTATTCCCACAGCCTGTTGTTTGTTTTTAATGGTAAATGGCAACTCCATTACTGCATCCCACAGGTCCCAGGGAGGAGAAAGATGGGCTGTGCATGGACCATGGGCTGGTGAGCTGTGCAGGTGCCACCACAGCTGTGACTCTGCAGGGGTTCAGACAACACTGCAGTGGGCAGCTGGTGCCTGGGAGGTATGGGACATCAGCTGTCTGATCTTATCCCAAGACTGTTTTTCTTGGTACCCGCTTTTTGAACTTTTTTTCCTTTGTTTCCTGGTCTCTTAAAAAAGACATGACATGCAGTATCAAGTACAACAGGGATAATTTTTTGCTTATTAAATAATTAACTGAAAATTATGGAGATTCTTGGATAAAAGAAAAAAGAATTGAGCAATAAAAGATAGAGCATATCAGTGGATCTACATGAAGAACTTGAAAACTGTGGACTCATTAAAACGGATGTCTTTGTAGAAATGATCTGAATGGGAAAAGGCTATAGAAAAGTCCCATTTTATGTCCAGTTCAGAAAAGCATCTTTACCCAATAAAGAAGCCTAAATGCTTGTATAACAAAGCTATACATATACTTAAGTGATATGCTGACTCACAAATTATATTTCATTCATAGGAGAAAAGTATTTTCAGTTACGTTTCACTGCAGGGTTAGAGACAGAGAGCACCTCTCTCTATAGGATTGCATCTGTTTTGGGTTTTCTTTTTGGCCTGAGAACTACTGCTAAAAGGAATACCAAAAAGTCTTCAGGAATAGGAGCTCTACGGAAGAAGGTACGGTACTAAAGCACATAATTTGCATGATGTACAAATCCAAGCTCTTTTTTTCTAGAAACATGCCAAGAGCAGAGGCAGCAGCTGATCAATGCACTGTCACTGAATTAGAGTGGCCCTCACGGACATCTCAGTCCTTCGGCAAGAGAGTTGTCGCAACACAGGAAGAGTCAAACTCCATCACAAATATTTTTCTCTGAGCAACCAAGAGCACAGACAGTTCCTTTTGCTTCCGAGGAAACGTCTGTGAAGACATGCAAGGGAGATATGCAGGAAGCTCAGCACCAGATCCAACTTGTCTTTCTCATGTTAATCACTTGTCTGTCATAACACAACAGGTAATTCTTATTGTACAAGCAGGCCCTTGGAAGACAAAGGCAGCCAGCCGTATGTGAGGCTTAAAATGACTGGCAAGTGCAGAAAATCACCCTACTTGAGACAATCTGTGAGTTAGCATGAGGTTCCCCTTTGAGAACCTGGCCTTCAGAAGCACTTCAGACATACAGTGGTTTTTTTGCAAAAACAATTATACTTTGCTAAATAAATTTGTGCTGGCCTGGCTGTATCATGAATTCTTTGAGCTTGAAATTCTTTAATATTCTTTGGCTTTATGCCAGCTAATGGGCTTTGCATAGGGCAGTAGTAGTACTGCTGTCTCACCTGACAGACAACTTCTCATGAGAACAAATATGTTCTTTGCTGGTGACTTCTGAAAATGAAACTTCAGAGGAGTTTTGCACCAGAGATTTGAGCATGTGGAGCAGTATGGAGGGCTGCAGCCTCCTCAGTTTTTCCAAATCATCACTTGCTTCCAGAAGAAAGTAAGAAATTGTGAATACCATAACTAACACTCCTAGCTTCTTGCAAGGCTGTCTGCCTCTACGTCATTTGCCAAAGATTTAGCTGATGTTTAGCTTTTGTCTGCCAAAGTTTTAGCTAATGCCACAGAGTAATGAGCCATGCACAGGTGCACTGGCAAGAGAAGTCTATTTTATGGCCACATCCACACTGGAACTGACTGGCATTATATAGGTTATACTCGCATCCCATGGCAAAAGTTATACGCTCACTCATGGCTATTGCTGTGTGTTTCTTTCTGCTCTCCATACCTATTGTACCCTTAGGATTTAAACTGTCAAGAAAAGAGCCCGCTCTCTATTTTCTTTGCTCTTGTTCTGTGTCTGCCTTACATACTGATGGAGGATTACTCTGGTCTTACCTGCTTGTCAGGCAGCTATTCCACTAAGTACTAACTGTATTGTTCTAAATCTCTCATATTTCTTAACTAAAATTCAATTTACTTTTTTGTCACAAGAACCACACGTCTGATTGTCCCAGGCTCATTCTCTTTCTCTGTTTTTCCTTGTCTTTTCAAAATGAAAAGCTTGCAGAAAAGCTTTAACTGAGCTAATGGAAAGGGAGATTGTTGGTTTTAAGGCAGCTGCAATAGCATTTTGGCGGAGTAAAAGGAAAAAAAAAAATATACCCAAAGCAAAGGCTTCAGAGGAAGTCAGTCTCTGCTGTCTTTATTCTGCATGCTGTATAACAGTTGGATTTTCACAATTGCATGGAGCACAATGACCACATACATTTTCTTCTTTTTCTGTGCATCTATTACACATATACACACCACACTCGATAGCTCTTTAGGTCCCCTTTACCAATGTACCCCCTCTTCTGTCACAGGACAATCCCTAGGTGTCCCAGCTCTTGGTGAACATGGATGGGAAGAGACCAAAAGAGCAGTCAAGGCATTTCTGGATCATGTGCCATAGAAAAAGAATGGTTTGTTAATGGAGAATGATGACAAGGAGAGAGGAAATCTGGGGCCAATTTATTAGCCAGGGTTGAAGCAGCAGTAGGTGGGCTACAAAGCAGTGTGGGTACATGCAGAGGAAGGGTGCCTGGCCAGTGTTCAGCAACATTAACGGACTGGAGAGTGGCACTCATCCAGCCTGCTCCCATCCTCTGCAGCTGCCACTGCTGGCTTAGGGTTTCTGTGCTAAAGCACTTGGCTCAGGGGGAAAGCGTGGTGTGGAGGCAACTGCCAGGGCAAAGGGGAGACAAATATTTCATTTGTTTCGTGGCCTGAAATAGCTCTTAGAAGCCCTGAGTGTGCGAGGTGGGGAGGAGGTGTGTGCCAATTTGTCAGCAAAGCCACTTCAGAGTTACGCCAAAGATTTATGAGTGTCTGGATGGTACTTCCAGAAACAAAATACCACTCAGGGTAGGTGAGCCTCACTCTCTGGAAGGATAACAGAGCTCAGACACGTTCGCTCAGTTCACCAGTGAACACTGTTATGCATATACTTTCAAGGTGGCAGCTAAGGCCCTGGATTTCAAAGCTGCCCTGGGGAGTCACTTCTCCCTGGATGTTTAGTTGCAGTTGGCCATTAAACACCTTTTAAAATGTCAGCCAGAGGGTTAAGGGACAGACCACAGTCTGATAACAGACCCAGGGCAGAGCCAAGGCAAGAATCTGACCTGTAGACTTTACAAACATAACATGCTGGGCTCACACAGAGACAGCAGTGAAAAGCTACCATCCACATTTCTGATTCACACTGGTGTTTTAATATAAAACATAATGTTTGTTTAATCAGTTTTGATGTGTGTACTAACAGAAAGAACAAGTGACCAACCCACAGGGTAGAAGTCCTAGATTTTGGCCCTGAACTCCTGTTGTTTCCGTATCAGAAAGCCAAAAATGGAACAAACAAACAAGTGCTGTGTTATTTGACTTCATTATAAATTCTGACAACTACCAGTGCCCCAGTTCAACCTTCACAAGCACCCACTGGTCTCCCCTGTCCCATGTATTATACCTAGCTCCTTGGTCTCCCAAGTGGAGTCCAGCCATGACAGTCTACCTGGAGCTTTGGGCATCAGCATTACAGTTTAGTTGTGTTCCTGCACAGGCTGGAACTGGCTCAGATTATACAAGCAGCTCTGAAGACTGAGTGTGTGAGATGTGTTATCACCCAGGGGGATACTGTGCATGTTCACTTCAGCTCTGCAGAAATCAAAACAACTCTGCCGTGCTGCAGATGAAGTTCACTGAGTGCATTTAATAAGCTTAGTTAAAACCAGATTGGCTTTAAGATATTTTAAACTGATTAAACTGGGCCACATGACATGGTTATGCCTTCAAGTGGAGATGAGACTTTAAATTATTATTTTGCCTCTCAGAGAGGGAGGGAAAAGGAGGGAAAGGCTAAGTTCCCAAGCAGTGATGGCCAACCTCCTTATGGAACCTAGAGAGTGCTGATGTGAAAACACTTGATGCACTATTTGAGGCTGGAGGACCATGCTGGACACTTGGGTTCACCCTGCACATTAGGTCTAGAAACACCATCTAGGGCACCTGGAGCAGAGGATAGGCAGGAGACTGATCTCCCAGAGATGTGTTTTGCTCCCCTGGCCAGGCAGCTCCCTTCAGAGAGCAGGCCCATGGAGTGGGAGCAATGCAGAACCTGACACTGGAAAGACTGGTGGCATCATTGCTTTTCAGCAGCTATATGGTGTTCCGGGAAACCACCTGGCACTAATGCCAGGGAAGTCAGTATCAGGCCATCAGCAGGACAGCCAAGTACCTGAACCTCAGCAATTCTAATGTGTAGAAGTAGGCACATGCCATGGTCTGTTTCTATAATATTCTTCTCTGGTTCAATGGAGGAGCTGGGATGTACCGAGTTTATAAATATATATATCTTTCTCAGTTAATGGAAAGTGAGGAACAAGACTGTGAAGGAGGCCTGAAGATTTTTTAATCACAGTACACATATGAGCCTATGCAAAGGGCAGGCTAAAACTTCCTGGCTTAATAAATCCTGGCTGGCACCACAACACAGCCTTGTGGTGCGGTTTAACCATTTCCTCTGGGCAATCTGTCACCAGCTCCTGTTGTTATCATCCCAGCAAAGACCACCACAGTGGGTGGGTTTAGGTGTCACCTTGCATTCATAGGGACACAAAGTTCTGGTATTGTTTAAAATTTGTTTAAAATTCCTGACCAAATCTATCCAGAAACCAAAACTTCCAGGTCTCACTCCTGCTGCTAAAGCAATTATCACTGGAATAAACCTGGAACATGCTTTGAAAACAACAAATTCTTTTTCAAGAGAAATACTCCCCAGAGTTCAAGGTGGCATTCATACTTCAGTCTGGATTTCCCTGTTGCAGCTTGAGCTGTGTGGGATTAACTGAGCTGAAGTCATCCAAAAGAAAGGCAGGAAACACTGTCTGGGTGCAGGGCATCTCTCCACCTCAGGGAAAGTGGCATAGGCAGGGCCCCTTTCAGGAATATTTCAGAGATTAGAAGCAGACACAAATAATTTTATTATATCATTTTAGAAGAGTTTTTAAACCTTCTGCTCCCTCCTGTAACACGACAGACTTTTGAAACTTCTTAGCTTGGTTACTGCCGTTAGAAGTCAAGAGGTGATAGACTGTGTCCTTGGACACATCTCAGTGCATCATTAGACTGAAGGTGAAGTGCAGCAGGAAGAGCACTCCAGGAGGGTTTCTGCTCTGGGATACCTTGTTCTAATTCACACCTCAAGATTTTCCCCTTCCCCGTTTGGGATACTATCCTGGGAGATATCTTTCCCCTGACAGCACTTTTCTCTCCAACACCACCAGGTGCTGAAGCAGAGGGTCAAAGCAAAATAAAGTGATGCAAACAGCATCCCATCCCCAGCTGAAACCCCAAAATCATTATCTTTTAGGAACAGCCGGCCCTCAGGCTGCAAAGAGGAGGGAGTGAGGGACCCACAACCCTGCACAGCTCCCACTGCAAATTTACTGGCCTCCTGTCTCGTTTTAACAGAACAAGGTTGGGGGAGAGAAATACCACACATAAATTCGCACCATCAGTCATACAGGGGGAGAGAAAAAAAACGCAGTCATCTCTAAGATTTACGAGCCCCCCTGAGCTACAGTACAGAAAAAACAAAGACACACACATATACACACAAGGAGCGAAGGGAAACATGATACCACTTGCAGCTTTATTCCTTTATCATGTTCCCTGACAGCAACCTGGACGTGGGCTGTACAAAGAGGAAGCATACAGAAGGTGTGGCTGTGAACAGCAGAGCAACAGCCCCTGTTTAGTAATGTTCATGTTACACTTGCTTGGCACTTTTCTTTCTGGATGATCTCAAAGCACTACAGAAATCCTCCAGTCCTCCTCTGACCTCAGTTAAACTGGAATAAACTGAGTCCTGCCATCCCAGTCAATGGAGTTACTGCAAACTCACCCAGCACAAGCTGGGATTGAGGTGCAGCCCATCATTGCTTAGACTTCCCTGTTCCCTGGAATGTGCCCATATGGACACATTCTATCTGCACTTCATATTTTGCTTGCAGTTCTTCCACAATAATTAGAAAAGCTATGCTTTAGCAAGGAAGAGATCAGTTGACACAGATCCTCAAATAGGTTTTCCCATTTTGGACAACTTGGTACCTGAAGAAGTTAGATTCCTTTAAACTTGTCAGTTTGAACATTCAAAATTTGAGGAACTAAACAACATATATTACAAAAAATCTTGGTTGTGGAATCTATTGTCTGTCTCTTGCAGAGACAGTAAATGGTACATTGGTAAATGATACACTTAAAACAATCTAAATCAAGTGAACATGACAAGAGCTTATCATCAATGATCAATCATGCTGCTTGTTGCTACATTCCACCCAGCTCCTTACAATATTATATCATCCATGTAGGCTGCACAGTGACAGGAACATTCCCCTCTTACATGTGTGTACAACACCTAATGCACACCTCCAGACCCAGTCCTGGGGTCTGACCACTGGGGAATGCTGCCTCTGCTGTAGGACTTAAGGAAAGAAACCTCTTAATGCAAAATAATAAATTGATTAGGATTTCCATGGCCTGGTCATTATCCCTGAAATCTCCAAGTCGTTAGCAAACACCTTGTCTCTGAAGTTAGGGATAATTTGTCTTCAGCAAAAGACAAAGGGAAGAAGAGTGGCCAAACACCCCACAAGATCTGTAGCAGTACTTGGAAATCTCAGAACTTAGATCTCCTTAAGTGTCAGCTGAGGACTCTATTAAATGTCCATTTACAGTGTTAATTTACTAAACATTCATTTAATTGTTAACTAAAGTCCTTCCACCACTTCTGCACCTCTCTCCTGCAGCTTTCTGACCACGCTTAAAACCACAGATTTTAAACTTACAAACACCAGGAGTACTCAAACCGTCCTCAGAATCAGATCTCAGTAGCCTGTTTTAAAAGCTTCCTCTTGTAAGTTTACCTTTAAAAAGTCCAGCTGAAGGATGGTTGGGTAAAGCTCACCTAAGCATATAAGCAAAGCTATGTACCGTGCAATGAAGTAGCCCAAAAGCTTCCTAAAATTTCCCACCACTGGTCCTAACTTCAGCACAGAACTAGATACTAGTTTACGCCTATTTCCTCATTAGCTGACATAAGCAGTCTAATCTGCAACCTGTCCTACTAGAAAGACTTAAGAGTTGGTGATTTCTTCTCTTTTCAATGGCATCATATGACCATGCCCAACAAACGTGTTTTGAACAGCTCTCCCCATCTCAGACCACTGGGCGTCTGAGGGATTATTTAGGTATGTTCTAGTTCAGATGATTTTTTTCTGAAGTCACTGTATGACTTTTACTTCAGTAGCTCTGCTATAGTCTGAGATAATTCAGTGTCTGTAGACACTGATGCTCAATCCTTCAGAACATTTGTAGGAGGGGAATTACAGGTGCAGGTGAGAGCAGCACCTAGACAGGCAGAAGACCTAGGGCCCATGTACTAGCCATGCCACTGTCTGAAAGCCAGTCAGTGTAAAATTTTTTAAAAAAACATGACTTGGGAGCATGGGCTGCCCTTGTAAAAGTCACTGACGAATTTTGAACTCTAAGACACAGTGACTTTCCCTGAAGCCTTGGCTCCTAAAAGCCAAGTTAGGGTAGATGAGTGCAGACTGGCCCCAGGACCATGAAGCCACAAACAACCTGCTCGCATTTGGAGGCAGGAGCTGAAGATTCAGGAGAAATAGAATTGGTCCTTAATGACCAATGCTAAATCCCAGCAATTAAAATAATTCTTTTTCTATACTGCCAAATAGATATTAAATTTATGTTCCATCTTTATGATATAAAACCCATGATGCATGAGCCATTTGGGATTCATTGCTGCATGGGTGAGGCGGCTAAGGGGCAGAAGGCTATGTTTTGACAGAGCCAGAGATGTGTATCAGCTTCCTCTGAGAAACGAATCCGTGTATGAGTGTGTGGGAGCTGTGCACCAGCCCATGGGATGGTTTTGCTTGGTCTGTAACAGATACTGCCTCAAACAAGATTTTTTCAGGGGGACAAGGCAGGCTGGAGGAGGACTAACACAGTGCCCCAGTAGCTGTGGGATGATGTATTTGTGCCTTACCATCACACCTGTTGTTATGGAGCTCAAATGAGCTTTGGAAAAAAAGTCCAAACCTCACTCCAATTAGATCTCGTGCAATCCAAATCCTCCACTCTCCTACCTCCCAGAGCTATTGTGCTGCACTTTCAGTGCAATTACATGCTAAATATCTGTCTGTCAATATGCTGGATCCCCTCAATTTGTATGACACGCTTTAACGCAGGCCTAGCCAAGCCTAATGGAATGACAGCTATGCCCTCCAACCATAGACTGAGTGCTGCTGGGAGAGGCTGCCTGGCTCTGCAAGGAGTGTGGGAGGGGGAGGACAGATGAAAAACAAATGCCACCAATTAGCTGGCACAGTCAGACCCCCGTCTCAAAGAAAATACGTTACTTTCTTCCTGGCTGCTGGCTCTTGGTGAAAAATCAGAGAGGGAATGTCATGTTGTGTGTCACCTCGCTCCAGACAGACACACTGCCTCTTTATCTGATGGTTTGCCAGCAAGTGTATACCTGGGTAGCTTGTACTGAATGTTACTGGGTAATGCTGGTTTCCAGCAGCTGAGGATTAGATACCTCAGTCTTTGCACTGATTCTGTATCAGGGGTGTTTTAGTCATGCACACTAGGGAAGTGTCAAACTGGAAAAGAGAATTTTCTTTTTGAAAGAAATCTTTAAACCCCCAGGGTAATCTTCCATAATGTTGATGAATCTCTCCAAGCGTGTTTTTGTCTCTGTGTCCAAAACAGCTGGGAAGGTCCTTAGAAATGACCAAATCCATCATTCTCTGGTAGAAACAAGAAAAAAGGGCCAGAGAAAACTGCTTAACAACCACAGAGAATTATATTTGTTCAAAACCTGGTACAAGGGGCGGGGGAAGATAAAATCTGTCCCAACTGCATGTTGTCAAGAGAATGAAAACCGACTAGAGGGATACGGCACTAAAAATAATGATTTTGCAGCCAGCAGCCAGACAGCCGTCTAATCCCGTATGAATAGAGACATCACTTGAATAGCACCCGTCAGTGTGACTGCTGATGCTGATTCCAGCTGGACAGGTCTCCTACAGCCCAATAAACATACCTCAATCCTATGCTTCTTTGGTTAAAACTTCTTTTTTTTTTTTTTTTTAAACTGCTTTTTTTCCTCCACCCTTATTGTCTCTACTGTATACTAAGATTATTTTTTTAAAGTTAAAAAAGTTACATGAAATCCATGCCTTATTAACCCTGTCATTTCAAAGGACTGTACTGCACTGGCATTTGTTTGCCAAGGTGCATGTAGCTGGGCTGTGGGACTGTTCCTTTATGTGATGTTTCACAACTTCCATAGTGCAACATCAATTTTTTACAAATTGAGATTCTTAATAATTTCTGGTTTACCATAATAAATGCTTAGTAGATCAAATACCAATTCCTTTGCCTGGATTAACAGCTCTGGAGAGAGATTCAGCTAGTCTGAATTTCCCACTCAGTAGAGAATGTTTATTTGTTTCAACTCAATACAAGAATTTCCTAACTTACATTTATGGAAGAGAAGATTGATTATCAAATGAATACAAGGCGGTTCCTGCCTCCTGGTGGAACTGTCAGCTGGAGCCCCTAGCCTTCCTCCTATTCCTCCCTCTCGTTGAAGAATCCATTGGACTTTTATGAACCAAAGGCTTTTGAATCGCTGCAGCCAAGATATGTTACAGATAGATCTCCGGGTTTCCTGCCCTGCAATGTTTCTACGAGCAAGACAAACACCGTGTGTTGGTGGTGTAGAGCAAGACTGTGGGTAGCAGCCAGCAATGTACATCTGGACTTGCATTGTATGTATTCTTCCACATATGCCAAGGTCTGTCCAGTCTTGTAAGGGGAGCTCCACATCAGTTTTGTCCAGGTCTAACATACTGTCAAGTAGCTGATATGCTTTTTTGCACATTTTATCAATTGCAATACAAGTGTGCAATTCAGCATTCTCAGACAAGTATGGCAGCGATAAATCCACGAAACACTATCTTGGTCCTCCTGCTCTCGTAATTATTTTTAAAACCTTGAAACAAAGTGGTCCTGTTAGCTAATCACCACAGGGCATCAAGGATGCTTTACTTTCTGATTGACGTGATATTTTTCTTGCTTTGCATTTGTATTCAACTATGTCTATAAAGAAGTATAAATCAAAGCAATCTACTTTGCTTTATGATGACAAGAACCACAGAACACCCCTAGGAAAGAGCAGCACCTGAGAAGTACCACTGCTGCAGCTTTTGTGTTTTCATTCTCTCTTTAAAGGTGACTGTCAAATATTTTTTGTAGTTGATTATTCCTCCCATATGTAGACTTTTGTTGCCATGTAAATTCTGAAACTACAAATCACCTGAGAGAAAGAATAAAGGTTACGGACCAGGATTTAAATGCAATTTGACACTTGGACAATCTTTGAGCTAGTCTCAAGGGATAGGAAATGAAGACAATCCAGGCTAAAATACCACAGAATTAAAGCATTCAAAAAAATCAAACTCAAATACGGTTCAAAATTACTGAATAACCTACTTTTCATAGAAGGCTGAAATGAAATTCTAGTTCCAAGTTTTCCCTTGAGCATCCCAAATCTGGACCCATGGCACCATTCTACATTTTAAGAATGTCTACTGAAATATTGAAAGCACCTTTCCTTTGCTCTTTATGAGTTCAAACACAATCTACACTAAATGACTCAGAATTAATACCTGAAGTAATGTCAGCAGTCAGATGTTTAGCATTTGTAAAAGTTAGTACAGAACAGCTCAATTCAGAATTTCCAAGTGTTCAGAAACAAAATATCCCAAAATATTTTCAAATACATCAGTCAGAAGTCCTTGGTGAGGTCTTTGTGGAGAGATTTTTGTTTTAAAGTTGGCTTTATGTTTTGTTGGTTTTGCTTTTGTTTGTTTGGTTGGTTTGGTTTTTTTTTTCCAGGCCTCAATAATGATGCAAATCTGATGAGAAATTAAGACAGTAAAGGAGCCTACAAAATCCTTTGGCTACACAGTAACAGAGAGGGAGTCTCCAGAGAAGAAAATTTCATCTGGCTGCTTTGCTGACAGGAGAAGGCTCAGCATGATAAAAGAGATCCTGCCACTTGCTTTGAGAAACCCCAGCAAAACTCTGTGCTGATACATCTCTGCTGACACCTGCTCCAGCTGGTCCTTCGCAATTTGACAGGGCTGGAGGGTTGACGGCTAAAAAGAAGTGGGCCAGGTCCTGAGAACAAGCGTAATATTTCATGTGTCTGATCTGGCTCTTTGCTATTGCAAAGGCTGAAAGTGAAAAAAACCCAAATATTTGGGCAAGCATTCTCTCGTGCTGCCAAAGTAGAATATGCCTCTGATATATTTTTCTAGTTTATCACCGAAGCTAGTTTTTGCTTTCCCCACTTCCAGACTTGTACCTTGCTTTATTGAACATGTCTTGCTATGCAAGCTAAAATTTCCTTCTTGAGAATTTCCCCCATGCATCTTCCTGTGTCATGCTATGCAACCTATTCTCCTCTGATGTTTCCCTCTTACTGCAAGTTCATTTCTCAGTACAGTATTACTAGACACTTTTTACTTTTGCCTTTTTAACATTCTATCTTACAAATCAATACTTTGAGCCCCTATTCCTTGTACTCCTTGAACTTGTCCCTGAGCAGAAGAGCACTGCATTGTTTAGCCCTCTGTATTCCTCTGGAGACTTTGCTGAAATCTTCACCTTGAGAACACAAAAATATTAACTGCCACCAGTTCGAATGTAACACCAAAAGCCTTGGAGGGTGTAAGAGACCTGATGCAGTGTTCCGGATGTGTAACACATCTTTCTCAATTTACATTAAACATTCACTTGCAAATATTGACAACACACAAACTGCTGATAATCTACATGCCACTCATTACAGAACATATACGCGTGCCATAGCATGACAACATCAGCTAATGCAAGTCTAAGAGAAGGGATCTCTATCACAAGGCTGGCTTTGTAGCTCTATCTCCTGTGAATATTTTCTGTGAATATTATTGTTTGAGGCTATGATGTATCTCAGTTATTGACTAGGAAGAGAACATTACAGCAGTCTGAACTTCATTGGAGGGCTAATTTCTCAATCACACACACTGGCACCACTTTTCTTTATGGATTGAAGGAGTGTTTAGTCTATTTAGCCTTTGTAATTCATGAAACAATAAATAAACAGGCACTGACTGTGTTGTTCTTTCCTCCTCTTATAAATACATCACCCTGATATGTGTTATCTGCTGCAAACACCAGACAATTAGCTCTTTCCTTTAGAGATAAGATGAAGCATCTTTTTTCAGTGAAGATGAGTAACTGAGTCAGACCACATTACCTGGAGTCAGGTTACAGGTGCCTACCCACTGCACATCTCTAGCTCTCTTACCCCCACTGCTGTGATTAGCAGTTCTCCTGAACTTCTTCCTGGTACTACAAAGCAAGCTGTGGGGTGACACTGAACGCAGTATTTCCACTCATTGAAAGCATAAGTCTTCCACAGCAGCATCTCCTTTGTGCTTCTCAAAGGAGGAGTCTGTGTTTGTCCTCAAAGATGATGCATGGGCATAGTTTTATTGGCCAACAGTGGTATGATACTTCCCTGTGTTATAACTCAGTTCTCATAAAGCGGTACTAGCACAGCAACAAAATATGTTGCCTTTATTTCATTCTCTTTCAGTCCATCAATGTTTACAGTCCATCCTGTAATGGCTGAACTTTAGTTTACTCCAGTAAAAAGAGCAGTATGGAGAAAAACCAGGAAAGATTACACACAAGCAAAAAGCCTGGTTTAAAACCACACTCGGATGGTATTTCTTAAACACTGTGCCAGATGGAAGACTTTCAACTAAGAGAAAAATGCAGAAAACTCCCATCTATTTTGGCCTAATGACTGTGAGCAACACTAAGTTCCATCCCACTGACATGAAAGGCAGTAAGAGGCAAATCATAAATTACACTGATGCTGCCATCAGGCATGAGTTATCAGCTTGTGATTTTAGAGAGATTACACCAAAGCCATGGGCAACATCAGCCTGTTCTGAGCTCTCAGAATCTCCAGAGCTTTATATTTGTCTGAGATTTTTTTCTCTTTTTCTCACCTTGCCTTGTATTTTGCTTCAGATTGTGCTAACACATGGAACATTTTTTTGAATGCTCTGTGAAGCGAGTTAGGACAGGACAGTGTCATTCCTAGTGGCACAAGTAAGCTGTAAAGCATTTCTCCTTTTGAGGAAACATAGCCCAATCCAGCACCAACCCCACTCCAAACTCCTCTCAAGGGATCCATCTTCTACTGGAAGATCCTTACTTCCATGGAAACAGATGTCCACGCTCCTTTTGAATCCAGTAGGCCACTGTTTCACCAGGTTTCTCTAGGCTATAGCTTAGACACTATAGCCTTCTCTGTCCTGTGGTGTCACAGTCTTATATGCCCATACAGGTATGTAAGTGAGGGATTTGCTTTCTAATGACTTTGGCAGAGTCCTGACGCCTGGCCCAGTGCATAGCATGATAAACAGGCTGTGCACTGAGAGGGTCTGTGGAGTCCATGGAAGGAGAAATGAATCCTCTCTCCCCGGACAGTTCAACAGCTGCTGGGCTTATCCTTTGGTTAGCACTGCTGAGAGTCCAGAATCGCCTACCTCCATCCTGTGCCTGCTGTCCCTCCCCGGAGGGAGTTGTTGCACTACCCCATAGGGGCAGATAGCTGTAATCAAAACCAGCAGTCCTACCACCCCTTCACCCCTAGACATCTCTCCAGTCTGCAGGTCAGTGTATGAAGTTAAAACTCTGTGTAGCTTATTATATCCTCCCCATCAGAGCTACTTGCAGCTCTACCAGACAGAGACTCTGATTAAGCTTTCCTGCTGCCCCTGGCATCACCATTTTGCAGTTCTGGATGAGCTGATTGCAGTGGTGTTTGGGGGAGACAGCATTAGCAAACATGGAACAGCCCCATAAATACAGACCAGCTCCCTGGGATTCAGAGGGAATTTGAGGAATCTGCAAATCCCAGGGATATATGAGGCATAGCCTGTCCATCCTCTCTCTTTAGCTGGCATACAGCCCTCCTATACTGGATTTCCTTCCTGATGGAGTGAGCTGCTGTCAGGTGAGGATTTCAGGGTCTGGCTCATCAAATTCCAGCAAAATGACCACCCTCATTACCCAAAACAGCTGCTGTGTTTATAGTAAACATAAATGATAACTGGGTGGCCTTTGAAGACACCGTGTCCGTTGTTGGCAATTATGTACAAGTGGATACAGCAGTGATGATCCAGAGCATTTGTTTAATGTTCATACAAAATTATGGCTATTATCAAATTTCTGCCCCTTCAGCAAAAAGGGGGATGGGGTCACTTGTCTGATACCAGAGGCAAAAACAGCAAAGGAGGGGTTTCTTCCCTGAGTAACTCAGAATGGATAAAATTCCTGAGTACCACCTGGTGCAGTGGACGTCAGTGCTCCAACAGAAGCAGGTGATGATGGAAAGCCCCTTGGGCACACCAGCCAAATGGATTCAACACCAGGGCCTCCCACAGAGCCGTCGCAGCCCCTGTCCTTTGGGTACAGGAGATAGGATAGTTCAAACGCCAAATGCACATTTTGGAATGTCACTTCTTGAGTGAGGGGAGGGGCCAGTGGCAGCATTACTAATTGTAAGGAGGTATCGCTCATATGCGTCAGGAAGCCTTACCCCCCACAGTGCCACTCACCCCCATCCCAACCCATACTGACTAGTTTGTGAAGGATGCTCTCCTCTCTTCTCCCAAACACTCCAACTTTATGGCAGAAGGAAGTACCTAGTTTGCAAAGGGTTATTCCAAACACCAGGGCTGCTGAAAAAAGTCTTTAAAGAAGGTCTTTATGGTGGGAATATGAAATGACCCATCATGAGAATTATCAAACAAAATCCAACAAAATATGTCAGGGATAAAAGCTGAACAGATGGGAGATGAATTTTAACTTTTCAATGTTGATGACCTAATGCTAAGATCCATGTAGTACGTTTACTTCCTAAATAAAACCATATGATTATAAAGCATCTGAAAATTCTCAAGAAGCTGGCAGGAGCTGCAAATGCACAGACTGTCAAAATAACATCATAGCTACATGGTAGTCTTACTCTACATGTTGCTATGAAAATATTACCTACTCTGTACTTCAGTGAGGTGAAAAATTTCATGCACAGACACCTGGGCATCCCAAAGCCCTTTTCTATTGTGCTTTTACAGGATTAGCCATTTTCCCCTCCTTGGAGGGAGAGAACTAAAGATTGGAAAGAAAAATTGGAAAGATTTGGAAATTGGAAAAATTGGAAAGATTGGAAAGAAAAAAGGAGACCTCAGAGTGAGTTACCTGGTACAGAGGACTTAAAAAAAAGATAGATCCCTGTGCATCTGCACAGCTGCCTTGCACAGACATGGCTTGTTACTAAGCAGTATCACCACGGCTGTGAGACCATATAACAGAGTGCAGAGTTACAGGATAGATTTTCATTCAGTTCCTCACTTTCAGGAGTCCCTGGCACAGACCCACACTCAGAGCAGCACTCCTTGCTCCATCTGAGGGGATGCAGCTCCAGTGAGTCAGAGAGGCTGGAGGGATGGTGTAGCTACTCAATCAGGAGCTGGTCCCTGAGGTCAGGGCTGGGGCACAGTGCTGCAGCAGCACTGGGAATGTGCTTACAGCACTCTGTTCAGAGGATAAACAGAGGGCTGAAATCTCTAGGGCTGTTAATCTGTCACCTTTCCCCAGCATCGAATTAATTTTTTTAATGTGTTTTTAAAAGAAAAATAAATAAAAAGCGAAAATAGAAGAGATGATAAATAGCTCCCCTTCTATTCCCTTCATCATTGGGCAATACCACCCAGGTATCCGGCAGGGACAAAACAGAAAAAGGTTTCCCTGCCTTGCCAGCCCCAAGTTCCATCTAGATTAACAGAAGCCCTAAATATCTCTGTGTATCCCAGATTTACTCTCCTCTTTCTTGAGCTACAGGGGTTGCAATCAAGTAAGTGTCCTTGCTGGGCTTTCAGGAAACTCTAGATTGCGTGAATAGTGCTGCTCAAGTAGAAGGCCAATTTAACACCATGTTAAGCTGTTCCAAAAAGATCCTGAGTTTCCATTATGTTACCTTGATTTTCCTATTAAGAAGCTAGAAGAAAGCATCACATAACCTGAGTCTATCCTGTGCAAAGTTTGCAGCTGTTAAAACAGCAAAATATTTCCCAGAGGGTGCCTGTATTTGATGCAGAAAAGAGTGTGTGAGACTGCCTGCTGCACTGGGCAGTGCATTGGCCTGGGACCTGTGAGACCCAGAGGCTGGCCCAGCTCTGACCTGCCGTCTGACCTTGACCACGTTACTTCACCTCTTTGCGCCTTTGCTCCCTTCACACTACTTTATCTGGACTCCCTGTTTACCCTGTCAGTCTCTTTGTGCTGGGTTTGTCTGCTGGAGCCTAGCACAAATGACAGAGGCAGGGGCTGATACCTCTTGTCATAGTATTAACATTTGCTAGCCAGTTTTTGCACAACTCTTCACAACGCAGCGAGAGATTGTGTTTCTGCAGTAAACAGTGAAACGTGGTAGGAGCAAGTACAGACACTGCCACCAGTCACAAATGCAGACTCCATGACACAAATCCTGCCACTTGTCATTTTATCTCTAATAATCACTGTTTCCACCTCAGGGGAGGCCTCCTCCTAGAGCACAGTGCCTCTGCACCCAGGTGCTGTTGGCCGCTCAGACAAGAGGTGCTTTAGGAAATGTATCGACACAGGGAAAACTTCCAGAGTTTCTCTCAGGCTATTATTTCTCTTCATACAAATTGTAAGTGAAGTGAAGCAAGCAATTGGCAGCATGTGGCAGGAGAGGAATATGCTCCAGAGACTGCTGTAGTGCACAGAGTCCTGGTGAGAGCAGTTGTCTTTGTGCAGCACAGACCATCTGAGACGGGTTGTCTACTTGCTTCCTAACACAGCTGCCTTTAACCAGGCTGGAGCAAAAGGCAAACAACACTTCAACCCCTGCAAAAAGTACCTCCGTATGTGCACCATTTCTTCAGCTAACAGAGCCAAATGTTTACTCGAGGCTTGAGCCAATTACTGCTGAAGACACACCAACAAGAGCTGGTTCAGCAGGAGACATGCAAATGCATGCTGGAGCACAGGCTTCCCATGACACCATGAAGGCTGCCGCCCATGTGGTGTTCCTCTGAACACAGCTGTAATCGTCTCTAGACCAATATTTACCTTCCTGAAGAGAGCAGTGACCAGCCACCCAACAGCACCTGGCTGCTGTACAAAGCCCGAGTCGAACTGCTTCCTCTGTTTTGTTGTGAAAGAGGAAGGGGGTCAGCTAATAATTTTCTCTCTCAAGCTGTATCACACAAGTAATCAAACAATTGTTGAAAGTTGCGAAGGGAGGCATTGGGCAGGAGGGAGGAGAGGACTGTGTGTTAACCTAAGTGATAAGCTTTGCCCAGCCACAGCTCAGCCTGGTGAGCAGGCGACATTTGTTCTTAGCAGTTCACCTGCTGCTGGCTTTCAGCACTTTTTATTCAGTTATTTTGTTTATCTTAGAGGCCTATTGTCATCACCTCCATGCTGCCAGGGCAGGCTTCAGGTGCAGAACAGTCCATGGGTGCTCAAGGTACAGCCACCACACTGATCAACAGCCATGCTGGGAGCAGCTTCCAGCTCCCCATTGATTATGAAAATTGCTTCCTTTGCTGATAGTGATAAAACTAGGTAAACAAACACCGCTCAAGCTATTGAGCTTGTCTTTCTCCTCAGGACTTGAATTGTGTGGAGCATTCAAAGCAATATAAATAGACCTAATTTTCAGTAATGAAGCTGGAGTATACAGGAGAGGTCTGAGTACCGCTTGATGACAGGTCCTGTTGTGGGATTATTGGATGAATGGAGGTGCTAAGCACGACCACTGTTTTCAAGGGTAAGTTTTGTTTCGAAAAGACTCTTTCTTATCTTTTGGCCTCCCATTTTCAGATGTAAAAATCCTGCCCAACTGAATCAAATAATTTTTCACAGCATTTTTGGACCACTGTCCCAGATTCATACACAATATAGAGGCTCAATGGACAGGAGAAGACATCCTGTGTAATAGTTTTGTAAACTTTTTGCAAAGTGGCGGTGTGTGGATGTGCCAGATTTTTATAGAAATGCCCATGAAGGTGATAACAAAACATACAACAGACTGTCTACCACTTGCTAATGTGTTCTTAAGAAGGCTTTAACTAAAATACAAAGCAGCATCTTTTAGTGTGAATAGATCATCTGCTTCCCTGGTATTTACTCCCAATGTACTGGCAGAACACAGCCACACTCCCCTTTTATTTATTTTGCTATATACAAAATTTGGTTTATTTTGTCTAAGACACACAATACATTTTCCCAAACAATTAGAAGGCCTTCTCTGTACCTCCACCAGTATGAATCTACCTCTTCTCGGTGTAGGATAACCAATACTGAACACAATATTAAAGATGAGATTTCCTAGGTCTCCTAGATGATGCTGACACTTCCCTAGCTCAGATGGGAATTGCTTCTCAGGTGCATCTAGGAATTACAGTTGCCCATCATGGTGACACTGTTTTTCACACCATGAGCTGTTCAGACTGCCCCTGGTTTTGTGACTGCTGCAGTGGCTCAGCTCAAGAGACCATTGCATGGACAGGGTAGGTCATACCATGAGAGATCATCTCATAAACAACAGAGACAGCTGCACCACCAAGTACAGGCTTTCAGCACTCCAATCCTAACCAATATCCTTAACGGTACCTCTATCACCATTTGAGCTCTTCGTCCCTCTGCCTTAGGCAATTTTCCCTTTCTGATCTTGGATGCAGCATGAGAGTGGCTGGCTCTCAGGCCTCCTGTTCAGATGCACAGCCTGCAGCCAGCCTAGATCACAGCTGCTGAGCTGTGCTGCTCATGGATAGCAGTGTGCAGCTGCTGACCCCCAGAGCCAGACTCTGAGAGCCCTGACATGGATTTTAGTGGGATTTACTGTACTGAAATTCAGAAAATTTTGTTGCCTTTAGGATTAGTCCCTCATTTGCACATGCAGAAGTGCATACTGTCTGGGTCTGCTTCCCTGTACATGGTGCTCAGCCCTTCAATTACCTCCAGCAGGACTTATGCCTGCAGGACACCCACAATTTTAATTCCTTCTATCAGCAGTCATTGTGGCTGGGCAGTTTCCAGATGCTGCAAGAGCAAAGACCATCACAATTTTATCACAGCAAATCTAACTTATGTTAATTTGTACTGATTATGAATGGTCCCAGGTCTTCTGATATAGTAGTGTTACTACAGTAGAGGACTTTTTTTAGTGTTCTTTGAACTAAAAAGTAATTTTTTCATTACAAATGTCCTAAGGTTCCATTTTAAATGGTAAATAACAAGGATGAAGCATGGAAGGCTGAGGAAAGGCTGCTTGGGTACAAACAACACAGCTCCCCCGCTGTGGCCACCAGAGTCTCCTCAGGGAGCACAGTTGCATTGCAGGGTGGTGTCCTGCAAGAATAATAGATAAACATGCACGCTTCACAAGCCACTGGGCACTATATTTCTTCTGATGAGAACCATTCATTATTCTTCCATCCTTCTCTCTGTGTCACAAAGTAAGTCAGGGGACAGGTTTATTTACTCCCAGCTGCACTGCACAGCACCCAGGTTCATTGGTATTGGTTAAAAATGACCTCGGGTCTTCCATTATGGGCTAATGTCTGCAGCCCTCTGACCTCCGGAAGTGCTTAAGGAAGAGCAGCAGTAAATCAGGGCAGCACTTAGTCCTGGAAGAAGAAAGTCCCTCCTTATCAATCTGCCAGCAGGAGGGGAAAGACTCTGGCTGGGCTGCTGAAGGGTAATATGCTCTTGGCTGCTCGAAAAGCTCTGCAGACAGAAGTGGCCTTTGTATCTGCACTTTGTCACCAAGGGCTGTTAGAGCAAAGACAGAGGGTGGTAAGCCTGGCTGCATTTCTCCTTCAGCTGAGGCAGGCACAGAAATTCACATCCAGCCACTTCACAAGGCAGGTCCTGTGCGCACAGGTTGAATTTTGTAGTCAACCAGTGCAAACGTGGGCTACATCAAATACAGCTCAACTGGGACAAGCATGTGCTCCTCTGCTTTTAATTTTTAATTTAAATTTCTCTAATGCCAGCCCCACTGCACCAGCCTGAAGAGAGTTGCAGAAGCTGCTAGACTCACAGCATGGATGATTAGGGCTGAGGGCTTGTTCAGGCTGGATGTCATTTTCAGGATGCCATCTGAGGAGCAGTCTTTGTGGTGGTGAGAAAGGCCAATGTGATGACTATCCTAGACAGAAGGTTCCTTTGGAGAATCAAGTAGTGGAGAACTCACAATATGCACATCTCATAAGCCAGGTTGAGTCAGCCACTAGCCCACTCCGGATATGCCTATGCAGGCCACTGATAAGCACAGACAAACTCTTCTACTGTTTTCATCTGAAGAATATCTGTTCTCACACACCAACTCTAGCACAAAGACTGTATCTTAGAAGCCTCCACTAAGGTCTATAATCAATCCTTACCACTCAGCTTCTTACCAGAGGATATGAACAGTCTATGTGGTCTGAGTGAATTAGGCATTGTGGAGTCAACCTGAGGATACCATTAAACACCCTGTGCGCCAGAGCATGTGGGATTATAGGAGGAAGCAATAACATAACCACAAAACACCACACTTGCAAATCATCTTAACCACAAGCAGTTCTCTGCATGAGAGTGAAAACAAGAAAATTTGCCATATGCTTGGTGCCAACAAATGGAGCCCCAGAAGAGGGCACAGAGCAGGGAGAGCATATTACTGAGGAGAGCTCCCATCTCTGCATGTCCTGCAATCAGCAGGGGAGATCAAAACTAGTAATTAGCAGCGTTTGGGGAGACCCAAAGAGCATTGAGATGCTCTGGACAGGCTAAGAAGGGGAAAAGATGAAGATCTGCTGTTGAAAACAGATATACACAACTCATCCCTTACAATCAGGGCAAGAGGACCCCGAAGAACAAAAAGCAAAGGTGGCAATATCCTTTCCTTCCTCACTTATCTCCTATACAGTTCTAGTCTTCAACTCTTCATCAGAAAACCTGTCTCAGTTAGGTCACAGGAACTCCCTATCCTAAAGATAATCTTATATCTCATCCAGAAAAAAACCCAAAAGAAACCAAAAACCAAACAAAATAATCAACAAAAAACCCAACCAACCAAAAAACAAATTAACAACAACAACAAAAAAAAACCCAAACACCAAACAAACCCAAACATTTCTGCTGTCCAAGAAGCAAATGAAAAAGCAGTTGATCAGCCTGCTCAGCTCTGGAGAATGCTTGGACATCCAACACCCCATCTACACCCTTTATCCCAGGAGCAAGGACACCACCCAAGATAAAAATCAAGGGAAGAAAAGAAAACGGAAGGATTTTTAATGTAATCAAATGTGCCAAAAAAGTATTCTGTTTTATCATATACATGTATACATACATTGCTTTTGTGTTTTTTTACTTCTTCCCGTCTCCAGAACAAACACTGCAATTTTACTCTCCCATAACTGTTTCTTGGCTCCTTCTACACATTCCAGTAGAGCAGCATCACAGATTCACTACAGAAAGGACTTACTTGATCAGCTGATCTAGTTCACTGTGAGGCTAGCATTATTCTCTGTTATAATGTGGACTAACTCTTTGGCGAAAGATGGGGTGTAACACCAAAAAGAAGAAACTCTGCAAAAGAAGAAACTCTGTCCTTTAGGATATAGGAAACACTACCAGAAAGAATCCTTTTTTTCTGGCAGAGCTTAAGTCCAAGCCATATAAGAACCAGGGACAAGGGTTCAGCACTACCTCCTGATAACAGCTTACTAGGTCAGAGTGGGTTTTTGTGGCTTACATGCTTTTGGGTTTTGTATTCTATTGCAAAAGGAAGTTTGCAGTGGGGAGGGTTTTTTTCAGCTAGAGACAGGCCCAGACCATAATTACAGAATCCCAAGTCCTGGAAATGTCCACAGATGTATTCGCACTTCACAGTTCAGACCTGGCTTTCCACTACATAGTATTTGCATGTTAAAAAACCTACTGATCCTTAAGCTCAACCAACAACACAAACACAGAGAATGCAGAAAGAGCAGCATGTTTCTATATGCGCAATGCAGAAATGATTTTTTAAAAGAATCAACAGAATCCATTGTGAGCCTGGGAGCATGGATTTCCAGATCAGACTGAACATGACAAATGTGACATCCCATTTTTCCATATCTCCGCTTGTCTCTTTCTTTGTTGTTTACTTGGTGTTTCAGAAGTACCAAGCCACATGATCCAGTCCTGCCAAATCAGTCACTTTTCACAGACAGCTGTCCCTCTTAAAAATGGCAATAATGACTTTGAAATTCACTTGGCATTTCAGTTTCCTTCCTGCTTCTCTCAACAGCTACACAAATGATGTCAACACATACAGAACAATAGCTATCATGGGCTGTTAAGCTTGAAATGCAGTGGAGCCTGTGTCCACAAAGCGATTTCCAAAAAGACTTGCATGCATCAAAAAACCCCATATAGAATCAATAATTCTCTCAAACAAGGAAGCTAGAATTAATTTTTTTTTCTTTTGTATTGTGGGTTCCAGATATTGCTAAGATGATTGGTTAGAAATGATGCAGATGGATCTTGCAAAACAGAAAGCTAAGCTAGGTAGACACAAGCTTTCTAAAAGAGGAAACTGTGCTGTCCCACAGCTGCATGTCAGTTGTCATGGCAGAGGTATTACTGCTACATCTGAAGGAAGGAGCAAGAAACAAATACACATGCACATTATTTGACATTTACACTCCAATTTTGTATGCACATACACTACCAAATCTGTGTCTAATGGTAGTTTATCTCAGTCCTATAAGACTTTCCCTACAAATCTGTTTTAGGATAAACCACAGAAAATTATCATGTTCTTAAGACATTTCTTGTTCTTCAATTTCTTTATATGCCTCAGTGCAAAAGTGGATTCAAACATTTCACTAACAAAAAAAAAAAACCCAAATAGCAAAATCAAGTACAAATACAAACCCAATGTTATTTTTTGTAATGGAGACATTTAATCAATTTCGTATTATGACAGCTCAAAATCCCAGGACTGCCCATTAAGACACTATCTGAAATATAACAAAAATTGTGACAAGTCTGTACTCAAAAGTATCACATAGGAAGTGAGTTCATGGCACACCGTCCTTGGCAGTATATATCATTGCCTTTCACTGCTTCATCCTTTTCCCAGAGCCCTGTTATGAGCATTGTTTTAAAATCAGGATTATTTGCTGGCCAGGGTTATAGCACATGCAGCTTGTGAGAGGGGAGCAGGGGAAGTATGCACACTGCCTAACACTAAGCCACCATGCCAGTGCCCCAGCAAAGAAACCCAGCCAACACCAACCTGGGGAAACCCTACTGGACACAGCATGCAGAAAAACCATGCCAAGGGACTCTTCAGTCTGCCTCTATAAGCATCGCTTAATGCTCACACCGCACAACCCCCTTCTTTTTAAATCTTTTTTTAAACAAGCAGTTTTCTTTCATGATCATACACATCTGTCAGCTGTTTAACAGCAAAATGTGGACAGGTAACGTGGGCACTTCAAACACTAGGGGCATGTCAGCTTGTGACAAAATTTTAGAAGTTTACAGGAGTAAATGTAATTCCAGTGCATGAAGTAGCTTTTCTAGAAATATGGATAAATTGAATGTGAGATCTTTGAAAACTTCATAGTAGCAGGATTTCACTGGCACTATCAAGACAATCAGGCTTTGCTCCTTCCCATACTAAATAATTTTAAAACCTGTTTGGTAACTGTTTTTACAGTTACTGTAAAGTGAGAAAACTTCCAGATTCACACTTTCCCTAGTATTTTTTTGCCACAGAGAATCTTACTGCAATTAGTCTGGTTTGTAATGAAAAACAGATGAAAGCAGAAATTAAATCAAAACCTTGCCACGTATCTAAGGTGTTTTCATGCTGTACGTCCCAAGAAGTTTTCCCAAAAACAACAACATTAAAATTAAAAGCTCAAATATTTCTACCAGACCAAACAAATGCAGATTAAGCTTAAATTTAAATGGGAAGTGAAAAGATTTTTCCTTCTCCTCACCTGCCAAGTCTTCAAAGTTCAGGGCTCTGTGTTTCTCTTTCAACACTTAACAGCAGAAACACCTAGGATTGAGTGGAGAGATTTCCTCCTCACACTGGCATTATTCATTATTTCTGAAGTGTCGACAAATGTCTTCAACACTATACAACACATACAAACAGCGAATCCCTGCCCCAATGAATTTACAGTCTGAGGCTGTTATCTTTCTTCTGCTTTGTTATATTGCCACAAATTTCAACAGGGTACCAGATGATCCCAATCCAGCTCACCAGCAGTTTTCCACTGCTTTTAATAGGAGTTGGACTGGCCCCAGTCAGACTAAGTTGTAGAATTAGCTATTGCAGGAGAAAGCAGACTTCTTGGCATGCCTGCAAACACCAAAAACCCCGATTCTCAACAGTTTTGTTTTAAATTAAGTGTATATTTGAATGTTTTCACACATAACACATTTTGAGAACTTAAAGAGCTCCCTTTCACTGTATCTTTCAATCACAGCGGTGCTACAGATAAACCAGCAGTAGGCAATTTCTGAACCAAGGCAGACTGGCAGCTACAGTAACAGCTCCAGCTGGTGGAAGTTGGTGAAAGTTTTTTGTTTTCTGGAATTTTATTCTCAGCTTTCTGCCAGGACATTTGACACACTGGAAGTGTATATTTTCTCTGACATTTTGAGAGCCTCCAAGTGTTCCCACAAATAGCTTAAGAAATTTATTCCAAATAGCCGCAATTTCAGCATATCCAAAATTCTGCACTGAGTTGCTATCCATGCCTTTTCCCCAGCTCTATCTTGTGGAAGAGAGAGCATAGTCACGCAGTCCTATGCACTAACACACACAAAAGGCACCAATACCTACTAACACCCAAAAGGTCATACAAGGAGAGTACCAAAGGGAGATATTGCCCTTCTGGGTTATTCTCTAGCTGGGGCATGGGGCTTTGACAACATTCCTGTGTAAGGCAGACTTGATTTTAAACCTGGTAATAATTAATTATTGCAGTTCAAGCACCATTTGGATCCACAAGTGAAACATATTCCAGCTAAAAACAGGATAATGGACATTATGGCTATGACTGGGGAAAGAAGCATCTTAAAACCATAACATGTCCTAGTTACTACTGTTACATACCATGCCAAAGCCCAGCAACAGCACATCTATATGCCACATCTTACAACAGACTGACGTCACCAGTCGGTAAACTGGTCTAAGTCCAGGCAAAGACAATGTGAAATAACAGAAAACTCCACAGTTCACAGAGCATCTTCAAAGTCATATGCCATCAGTGTCCCCACCCAAAGCCTCTCCAGCCTACCTGATGCTGCCTTCATGTAGACAGGAATTCAAAAAAGGTTTTCTTGCTTATTGCATTTTGCCAGTCTGCTCTCTCTTCCAAACAGGACACGGCTATTAACTGCTACTGTTAACATCCAAGGAAGATGCTAGGTCTTTCCAGCTTCTGTCCTCGCAGTTATCCCTGGTTACAAGTAGTATTTTCCTAATTTGCTCAGAGATGCCCTCCTCCCTACAAGATAAGCGTCCATCCTCTTCCTCAACCACTTGGCTCAGTCACTCTGGAAAGCAAAAATCAAGATAATGAGAATTCTGTAGAAGAGAACAGCCAACCAGTTTACCATAAAATGTGAAAATATGCTGCAAAAGTTTCCTATGACAATTTTTATGTCCAATTCAAGTAATTTACTCTCTAACCCTTCTTAATGGCAAATTTTTTCTTCTGTTTCCCTGTTTCAAAATTTTCAACAAATTTAGGCATAAAGAGCTTACCTGGAAACACTACCTGGGTATTTAATAGGTTAACAACTTGTCTACAGTGTATCAAAATACTAAATTTCCTGAACAGATTTTTAGTACTTATAAAAATTTTAGCTTGGACTTAACTTCCTTGTTTTGAAAAGCAGAGCCTCAGTTGCTTTCTCTCCTGTAACATCACACCACTGATTCCACACTCTGTGCAGAGCTGACAGGACCAAACACAACGCTCAGCTGTGTTCACTGCATAATTCAAGATAATCTCTTTCCATCCTGAAACTGCCTGTTTACTGTGGAACCACCCTGGGATACAGGCCTAGTATCAGAGCGGTTAATTTGAATAAGAAAGGGTTGGAGTTTTTTTGCTACAACTTTCAGATGGGAATGGAGTGTTCCAAGACGCATTAGATTTAGGTTATTGTGAAAATGGGATCCACTGTGAAGATCACATGAAAGCTTAGTTTCTGAATACTTATAAAATTTTTGATACTTGGACTCAGAGCACAAGTCCAAGTTCTATATTAGAAGCTGCTTTCAGCCTGAAGGAAATAAGGACCAACTACTAGCTGATTTCCTTTATAAACCCTGAAAAGTCTTTAGGGAAAAGAGACTTACACAGTCTACACTTTCACCATCTAGAAATAATCTTCTCTCACTCCCTGCCTCCCTTTCGCTGTCTCCTTCTACTTCCTACTCAACCATTTCCCATAAAGGTTGTTTCCAGACACAATTGATTTGGAAACTCAGATTATTTTGTTAGTATCCCTGACTTTGGTTTTGGGACCCCAAGCCAGATTGGAACAATGTACTCAGGTCCTTTCTCTAGCTAATTTATAGCAATTTATGTTGAGACAAGGAATTATGGTCTGTAAAAGGCTTGCTGTTGGCCTCTCATAAAACCCCAGCACCCTGTCAGAGAAGGGATGGAGTCTGGGAAGAAAGTTTCAGCAGTGATCGGCTGGTTTCCAGATGGGTGGCCGTCCACACACTGTCCAGCCCCATGGGTACAATAAACCAGCCCTGATTTTGCACTTTAAAAAAAACAAAGATACAAACCCTCCTCTACTCTCAGGGTTTTATAAACATGCTCCCAGTCTCTGCGTCAAATTTATTAAGAAAAAATTAATTCTGCCGTCTCTCCCTTTCTCTTTGTATGCATGTGCCAGCTCCTTTTGTTCTAGTTTCTCACTTTTACATGGGATGGAGAGACTTGCATCATGATTTACAACTTTCTCGGTTGTTTTCCCATCAGAAATAATGAAGGGGGCAAACAAGTCAGAAAGTTGAGGGATTGTCCTCCAAGGTATAAAACCACCCACGTGAGGCAATGTTTGTTCTCAGTCTGGCATAAATTCTCCTCTTGTTCTGTCCTCTCCATCTTAACAAACCAAAGGAGCACATGAATAAAGATGGTCAGCAACACTGGTAGACAGAAAATTACATACTTCTGACTAAGTGAGAATGCTGCATCTGAAACAGCACTGCCACAGAACCGAAGTGCTACTGCTCAGAGGACCTGGTTCTCCCTCAGAACCAAAAGCAAACTTATCCTGCACCTACAGACCTTGACTTCAGTTCCCTTCTAAGAGGGAAATCTCTATCAGCCTCTACACAACTATTTATTCAGCTAATGTGTCTGTCTATGTGAATTGTGACATGCATAATTTTCTCTGCATTTAGCCCAAATTCCCCTTTTACTTTCAGCTCATTACTCTTACTGACATCACTGACTTCAGCAGTGCAAAGATTTTATGCCTGGTGTTACACTGAAGGGAACCAGAGATGGCTGTTGTGGTTCCTGTGCCTGGCAGATGTTTCAGAGCCAATATTCAGGCTTTGGACTTTCCTTACAAAGCTGCAACTTTGAAGCCAATTTTGTTCTTCTCTAAACTCAGTCTATAAACATTACTACTTCTACACAGGAACCATTAGGACTGTTCTCCCAACTGTCCCATCAAGATGACAAACCTGATTATAACTTATTCAAAGATTTCCAAAAAGTGCAAAATTAGAAAGCATAATTGTAGGGGGAGACTGATTGTCTTCACGAAGAGTGGGTAACTGTCATATTTAATCAAGATGTAGAACTAAATTTTTGGGCATCATGAACGTCTGCTCACTAAAACACATAATTATGGGTGATCTTGGAATCTGAGACTTGTCTTTGTACTGAGGAAATTAGTGGAAACTATGCTAAGGAACAGACTTAATTGAATGGGTAAATATGTGATAATGGTACCACTGATCTTGTAGAACTTTCTGAAGGATTCACTGTTTGTAGGGGTAAGGATGATCTCACTGATATTGTCTAAATGTATGGTTTTTTTGAAAAGAAAATTGTGAGGTGATCCCTTACTAAATATTCCTAATGTCATGGTGTGAGAAGGAACAACCTCTTGCACATTAATAAATGGTTAAAAGAAAAGCAACTCGCTTTTTACAGCAGAACAGGATTGCTAACACACTGCTCCAAAGGCCTGTCCTGGCATCTCTCCTGTGCAACTCGTCCATGGCAATGCGTGAAAGCGGTGATTAGGAAAATGGCATTTGCAATTGATTCCCAAATCATTCAAGATTGTCAAATCTGAAACTGAGGGTGATGAGGTGTAGCGAGATCTCAACAAACTGACAGGGTATGAAAGTGAAAGATTGAATTACATTTCAATACCTATAAAGTAATGCACATGTGGAGAAGCCCAAACTCCATAAACCCTTAGACATGTCTGGGTTAGGTATGACCACTGACAAAGAGATATTTAGAAATCCTGGGGGACAGTGCACTAAAGACATCAACTCAATATCCTATCCATGGCCAAAAAGAACCTCATAATGTTAGAAAATGTTAGGAAATGAATAGAGACTAGGAAACTTCCTTTTGCCTAGATGTGAGCCTTAACCACTGCCCTATGTGCCATTCATTCCCTCTAAAAGGACAGAAGAGAACCAGGAACCGTACAGCCAGTGGCAATAAGGATGAACAGAAAGTAGGTTCCATGGTAGGCAAGACTGACGAGAGAAGACTTTTCAGCTGGAAAGGAAACCGGTATGGGGGCATATAATAGAGATAGATAATGACTAGTTGAACAGGCAAAGCTGGGACACCATTCTTAAGTTTAAATTAAACATGTGCTTAAGCATGTGGCTGAGGCAAGGCTCCACCTCTGCCTGTTATATCAATCCCCTTTCTCACCTTCATCTTTTGGGTTTTACTCAGCCCAGAAAATAACAACACAGGAGTCCCCTTTCATGTTGTTCTTGTATAGTAGCGCAACACAGTAACATGTCAGTGACTAACACTGCATGTGCATTTATGCGCATACTTTTCATTGAAAAAATTATGTATGCAAAGACACAGATGCCAATATGCTGTTAGATCCTTTGTGGTACAAAATGATTGTTGGCATAAAATATTTGAAAAGCTTCTTTCAAATGCCAAATCCATATGAACAAAGGGAAAAAGTATTTCCTTCCCTATTTTCCTTCTGCATAAAACACTATGGCAAAGCAATTTACAAACCAGAAGCACATTTTTGTGAGTAAACCAGGTATAACATTTTCCCATGGGAATAGATCTGCAAATTTTGATGCATTCTGCTGGTGGTAATTGCAGCATTTAGAGCATCTGAATGCTGCAATTCTTGTTTGAGGGAAAAATCTCTGCAAAACAGTAAGACCTCTGCCCATGTGAAGACAGAACTAGGTCTTTGGGGGAACACTGAAATGCATTCACTCCTGTGAGACAGATTACAACCAACTGGCAATGGGTATTTCTAGATCAAAACCAAATCATCACCCAAGCAATTAGCTTTGTCTCTATAATGCAAGGCTTCTCTGTAGTAGCCACATCACATCTTCAGCAAGAGACAATTCCTAGCTCCCCATCATTCCTCTGTTATATTCATTACAAAAAAATCCAGATTTGCTTGGCATGACTTGCAGCCCCCCTGAAGGCTATGACCAGTTTCCCATGGACTTCATCACGGACAGAATTTCACTCTCAGATATGATCAAACCTTTAAATAAAACCAAGATGTCCCACAAACAATTACAGCATTTTCCATCAACACAAAATTCATCAGCCTCAGCAGCGCTGACAATCTTTGTTAGAACAATGAGTTTTCGGTGGGAGCCTCAGGGTGTAGGATCAGGGTTATTACTACCTCTTTAGAGATACAAAATTCCCCTATTAGGTGCACAGCAAATTAGAGCTCCTTAGCAAAGGATTAATTCGTCTCATGCACTATTAATAAGCTTTCAGTGCTGAGGTTCAGGATAGCAGCTCTGCCCATCTGCAGTATTTGGCACAGATTTTAAAGTACAGTAGACTTGAGTTTTCCAGGGAGCAAACATCACTCCTGAGCTCCCTCTGGAGTGACTACTGGAAGCCAAAAGCATTTAAGCAAAGCTAGATAAAATCAGCAGCACCCAATGTGGGTTCTTTCTGGTTTCCTGCAAGTAAACAGACATGTTTACAAGGGGCTGTACATTCACATCAATCATAAGGTGACTTTGTTTACAGTAGAGGAATTTCCTGCAGGCTTTTGCTGTCCTGGTTTCTTTCTCTTTGTATTTACTTTTGTTCAAATGCAATTTAAAAAAAAGCCACAGGTACTCCAGCTAAATTCAAAACGTGACATACTGAAAGCTGGAGCAGGCTGTAATTCATGCCTAGATTTAGTTGTTCTTTTTCTTGTTTGTTTGTTTAAGCTAACACATGCCTCTGCATTAAGAAGCCACTTTTCTCACATCCAATTCATCTACACCTGGCAAGAAAGCAGCTTTGATTTGTCTCCCCATAAAGAACTGCTTTTCTCATCAAGCCCACGAAACAGCAGAAGCCCACCTGACACAGGGATCATGCTTTTATTTCAGGCATCTAAGAGACATATCCTGTCCCTCAGAGGAATTAAGTCAAAATGTTATTGAATGCTACTGAAAGACTAGCATTAATATCAGATGAGCAGCTGGGATTAAGAATTTCTACTGCCATGAATCAGAGTGAACAATTTCTCCACCCCCTGACTGAATAAAAATTTACTTCAGTGGGGGTTTAATCTATAGAACCACTGCGCAGTTTGGCTGCAAAATTCAGAAACTGGACAGGGAACTGTGTCTTAATAGCAAGGTCCTCGTTTTCTATGAAAGAAGTCCCAGAACTTCTAAAGACTGAACATCTGTACTGAATCTTTTTATCTATTCTCACCCAAAAATGAATACAGTCAAAATCTGAATTTAGAAGGAGCTGCATGGCCACTGCATGACACAGAACTAATATGTTGCAGTGAACTATGGGGCAGGAGCAAAGCTGCAATCCTCTTGCCTTTACTTTTCCTCTCTGATCTCTCCCTAAAACCCCAGCTATGCCCAGAGAAGCAGACGCACTGTTCCTCATGCATGGAGATGAGTGAGGCACACAATGAGAAGCTACATCATTCTTGTCTGCAATGAGTTTAAGCCAAAGCACAACACACAGGGCAATTACAGTGCTCTTCTCTCTGGGCTGATAACTTCTTTTTTCTGACATACACGTATACTTCGATAAAAAGTCTTTGAACCAAACCCTCAGTCATACTTGAGTTACTGCATACAGATAAGAAAAAACTGCAGCACTCAGGCATACATCTCACTCACCATGGTGGCACCGAACTTTCAGGTGCTCCATTGGCCCCTAAAGCCCCAGCCTTCACTGCCTGAGCTGTTTGCTCTCCATTCTTCTGCATATGACCATGCATTAGGTCACTATGGTTTATTATCCCTGAGTGCAACTAAGCATTAACAGGTCAAACAGAGGAAGTGCCAGGAAAAAGTGCTCCTTTAAGACACAGGCTTTAGGAGGCAAGACATCTATACCCTGCAAAGGATATAAAAGATAGAAGAGCAAGAATGGGAAGTGCAGAGGCAGAGATTTGCTGAGAAGAAAGTAGGTCCTATTTGGAAACTATTTCCAAGTGGCAGAAGAGGGAAGTACCACCCCAATTCACCCTTCCAGGTAAGGGAGACTCAGATGCAGAAATGGGAGCAAGGTCTATATGAATATAAGACTACAGGAATTTCTTTCAAGTAGTTTCCATTGCACAAGCCATGATTCAGTATAAAAATCAGCCTAGTACAGGCTCTCTTTGTTAGCATCTGTTAGCAAGAATGTCAGCTAATCAATACATTTTTTATTGCCAGATACCTACAGGGCTTGAAGAAACACTATTTCTGACATTATTTTCAGTGTTCTTCTTACAATTCATATTCCTGTAAGCAGTTTTCCCTCACCTTGTGTGGCATCGTGACTCATCTTTACTGATGCTTATCTAGCTCCATAAAACTGCAAATGCCCATCTGGGGAAGAGCTGCATCCCTCTATATAGTTTTCCAAGCTCACACAGCTAACCCTCTCTTCCCCATCACTTCACCCTGTCAGACTATCACCCACAGCTGGTTCAGAATATGGCATTTCATGGTGGTGAGCACCCCCGTATTTGACTTGTACTGTCCCCACAGAGCAGTTTCCCTGCTGTAGGCAATGAGAGGGAACAGCTGGGACTTGGCAATACACAACAAACAAATCTTCCCAATCCTGTAATCCAATTTACAAAGCAACACCTCGTACCACATTTGAGCATCACAGGTAAATAGAGCCATAAGCCACATCTGTTAGCAGCCCTTGCTGCAACTATAAACTTCTACAGAGCTATTTGGCACACTGGAGATACATGTTAGCAAGCCTGGAACTGCCTCCTGGAAACTTCCCAGACTCTCTTCTTACTTCTCCAGACACCTCTTCTCCCCAGGTATCTGTGTGTTTTTCTCTCCCATCAACTGGCAGAGCCCTGGGTTCCTCAGTACTTTGTGCTTTTGAGGAATCCCAGCTGCACACACAAGGCAGAGATTAACTGGCAAGTGGTGCTAAGCCCCAGGTGCTTTTCTGTACCCCAAGTGGTGCTTCCCAGGAGGATGTGTAGCACAAGGAACAGGGCACTCTGAACCAACTGCAAGTTTCTCCTGCCCCTGACCTCCTGGCAAGTCACTTATCTCTCAGGGTCCTGTTCTCCACCTTAGCTGGTGAACTGTCTGAAACAGCATGGTTAAGACAGAAGCTCCAAGCTTATGTCCCAGCTCTGCTTTTCAGATTTCCTTTGTGATTATGGCCAAGTTACAGTCTTTGTGAACCTGTATCCCAACCTGCATGCAGCAATTCCAACTTCTGCATGGAAAAGCATGCGATGTTGTGACATCACAATGGGAGCAGGAGGACGCAGCCCCAGAATTTTTTCAAAGATGACTATCCCGAGCATACAAGCGACAGAGGGCAAGTTCTGTCTCTTCCCACAAACTGGTGAAACCAATGACCCACTATGCCCTGTCACATTGCATTAACATGCCGCCCTCAATTAATAAATAATGTATTGGTGTATGGGCCAGGGTGAATCCAAGCTTGCAAAACATACTCCACGGAATAAGTACAAAGTATATAGGATATACTATCTCTGGGTTCCTGTCTGAAGGCAATAAAATTAAGGTAAAATTCATCTCCTGTCACTTCCAATCAACTGAATAAAGCAATATCAATTAAAAGGAGAGAACACACAGCCAACAGTACCATGCACATTTTGGGAAAGACATCAATATCAACACTATCTTGGAATAACATATTTAAGAGAATTAATTTAATTCTGAATACTCTCTTGCCTCAGGACCAGTTTCTATTTGTCCCAAGACATGTTGAAACAATAAAGAACATTTTCTCACCAAGCCCCTGCAAAAAATTTTCTCCTAAGGCTTAAAAAATTGGCAAAAAGCCTTCTGCAACAAAAATGGAAATCCTCCTTGTCGCATAATCATCATACTGTCTCAAAAAGTTCATACAGGTATTGGTAACTTAGAAAAATGTACATGTTTAAAATGAGATCCTTTTCTGGTAAAGATAAGTGATCACTCTCCCTTTAGAAAGGAATGACACTGAGCTACTCAGAGTATCCTCTCAGAGTAATGGGCAAACAGATTATTTCTGTAAGTACTTAGACATTATACACTAATGAAGCATGTGCTGTATTTGACAGATAGTTTGCTCTATGTTTGTTTAGTTGCAGGATAATGAGATTTTGAAGGTTTAGAAATAATCAGGACATTATAACAAACACACAAGTGTTTGGCATTTATTCTGGATGGAAACACTAGGTGGTAGACTTCAGAAGGGAAAACATGAATTCCAGCAAGTTCTTTTTTAAATTACTGTTTTTCTGTGGAGAAGACCGTAACGGTTGTTTAGCAATATATAAAGGCACTATGGAATAGCAGAGGATAAGAGGACTTGGAATGGATCTCTTTGGTACTGTCCATCACAGCTAGCTCACAGCCAGCTGGCAGTGGGAGGAGGAATTTTAGTGTATCAAAGACTGAAGTTATTACCATCCTGAGTTGTCACCAGTACAGAGTAGGCTCACTACAGGATTAGAAAAAGTAGAAGTGAAATGACTCCTCTTGCATCATGTACTCAAGACTCAAACCTAAAATGCAGCAAGAGCACCTGCATGGTTAGCAGCCTCCTGGAGGCACCCAGAGGTAGGTAGTTAATCTATCCTGTAGACATGTACAGTGTGCACTAGGGGTCAGGGTAGCAGGGAAGAAAAATGATTGAGCCCAAAGTAATGTAGTCACTGGGGAATAGCCTTCTCATTTTTGCACCCCATGTGATGATAACAGAAGTCTCTTCTTCCCTTTACTCATAAGTAACCTAGAGAGCTTTGGTTACTTATTTCATCAGAAAAGGCACAACCTGGGCCAGGAAGATAAACAAGCTGCAACTGGGAGTGTTTTTCATGTTTAAAGCACAGTAGGCAGCAGTAGACAACTACATGCTTGGTCTTTCTTAACTTTTCTACAACTTTTTTAAGAAAAGCAGAATCCTCATCATTCCTGTCTCCTTGACATTGTTCACAATGAATATTTGAGTAGCAAATCCTGCATTCCTGAAATTTTCTTACCCAGGCTGTGTGCACGTTCACACCTGACAGCAGTTCTGCTGTATTTGCTGCTATAGAGATTGCTTGGCAAACATCAGAGATCCAGCAGCAAACTTGGCTATCATTCTGTTATAAGGAATCTGATCAATTCACATGTTTTCACTTAAGCTAATGTAAAAATTATTCAAGTGTTCTTCCCATCCCCACCCTGCTACTGATTAAAGGTTATGAAAAACTTCACAGACTTCCCATTTCTCCCCATCTAGTAAAACCATTTGTCTAATGCACTGGTGTGTGTGGTGCAACCATTTGTGCTGCCCTTCAGCATATGATTAAGGCCTTCTGAGGACAATGCTGAAGCTAAGCATGTGCCCAAGCACACTGCTGAGCTAGCTCTACCAGTGAATCAAGATTTTTATCTGTCAGATTAAGGATCTTGGCCCCCTGCAACAATGCAGTCTCCTGTCTCTGAGTTTTTTGACTGCTGCAGCTTTAATCTGTTGGCAACTCCTAGGGCTGGAGTATCACTATCTCAAGACATGAGCAGCAGACAGAAAGTAAGCACTAAGGCAGAGCAGTGCTGATGAGCATAAAAGAGTAGCATGAGTGGCTAGGGTCAAAACTGATAAAGATTCAAGTCATAGGATGAAATGTAAGTAGAAAGAAACAACACAGCTAATGGGAAATGTTTTAAAGGATCCTAACTATCAAGACAGTGAGGAAAGTAAGTGCTGGTGATCTGCTCACCTTGGAGCAGGACTGTGATCCCTAAGCTCAGAAGCAAGACTTGAAGTGGTGCAGGGAACAACTGGTCCAGGGCTCTTCTAACCTTCATGTCCAGGTTGGCCTGCTGCCACATAAGCAAGCTGATATGGCACAAAGGTGCAGTGGGGCACAATTCATAGGCAGTGCTGGACTCCTGGGGAGAAGTGGTTACCCCAGCACAGAAGAGGGTCACTCGTGTTATGCTGCTCACCACTCTTGGGATGACCCAGAACTCTGCTTGTTCTGTGGGGCTAAGCAAGTCTGGCATCCGAGCTGATGTCTCTGGACATCATATACCTGTGTTCAGGTGGCATGCCCTAGGAAGTACACACACTTGCAAATACACTCCCCCGATGACAAACAGAAGAGCAAAAAACCTGCTGATGTGAAGCTGTAACTGAAGAGAGATTCTCTTTGTGCAAAGTCCTCTGCCATCCAAAACAAACCCAACTGTCCTTCATTTTGATCTTCACTGGGAATTATTAGCACCCTTCCAGCAGAAAATCCACCTCCTGTATTCTGTTTCCAGCTGGCTCCAATTCACTCATGTTCTGAATGTCCCACTGGATTCTTCTAATATTTTATAAGGTGGCAGCTTAAATTCATGTAGTCCATGGCCCCAACTCTGGCTGTTAGAATATGGTATGGAAAAACAGTATTTGCAGACAGTGGAGCCAAACTTTGAAAAAGCAGCCTCTAAATGTGACTGCAACTTCAGAGAATTTGCAAATGTCCAGAGATCAGGCTGCTTTCATGTAAACCAGGTCACATAGACAATGAATCTTCTGATCTGATCACATCTGCTGAAGCCTGAAAGAGGTAGGGAGATGGGGAACATGTAGAGCTATGCAAAGCCTCCATTTTCAACACTGCCAGTGCATATTTACCTTCAATATGTCTCAGACAGGACAAAACCTAACAAAGTGCTCTTACATGTTTGCTCTGCTCAGGAAATGGCAAAAAGTGATACAATTTCTCTCTATAAAACCAGACTAATAAGCCTTTTGCCCCAAGAAAATGGAGGATCCTCTGCTCTGTGAGTGCTGATTTCTAATAGTAGTTGGTCAGCTAAAAGATGAGGGCCTGATGCAAAAAACATTTGATGAAATCTGGTGCCCTTTTTTATGTTGGTGGTAGCTGAGATGGCCAGCTGGCCAGAGACTTACCTCTTAGTCTTTCCTAAGCATCCTGATCAATGGGTTTTTAAACAGCTCTAGGTTAATTTATTAACAAACCTTGTCTAAATTCATAATCTTTCCAAATTGGAGGGAGTGAGAAGAGGGAAGAATTTTAAGTAAGTCTGGATGAAGATAGAAGTATTACATACTGAATGTAATACAATAGAACTGAGTGAAAAACTAGATAAAGCTAATAATGAGCTAATAATTAATAACAAATGTCATACCCTAAACAACATCTCATCTACCACCATCTGCTGTATATACAAAGCCCTTCACAGTTTTAGATTTTGGTTTCTTCACTTACTATTGTGTTCAAATGCAGTTGTCCCTGAGACTATAATTTTAAAGCACAAGTCATGAATACCCTGATGGATATAATTATTCTCAGCATCATTTAGCATTATATCCAAGGTCATTTTTTTACTAGCTCGCAAGGGATCTTTAGTGACCTGTAAGTGCAAGTCTATTACAAACCTGTGGGTCTTAAATGTGCTAACAGCACATACTGTCTCCAACCTTTTAAGGTAAGTGTGAGGACGCCTCTTAGATCAGATCCTCAAGATAGACTGGGGATACTGATGCATTCAGGTTTGAAATTCATGCCAAAACAACTCCAAATAAAAATGTTGTTAAAAAATCCAGTCTCAGAGTGTCTATTTGGGAAATGAGACTGCCAAAATCATTTGAGCTGTTTTGCTGGGAACACAGCTTTTAGAAATCACAGACTCATTTAAGGGGTGCACGTGGGCCACATTTCGCGTAAGTATCCTGGATTGCACCTTCATACTCTAGTGCGTGGTTATTGCATGAGCAGTGTTGTATGTGCAGTTCTATCCATCTGGGTGCAAAGTCTGCACTTGCTATATTTGGAGGCAGAGTAGAAAGCCAGTTGGCATCTCCCCTCCTTGCCCCCACAAGATGCCCCTTTATAGCCCAGCAATCCCCAAGTACTAGACCACACCTTCAACCAGTCACTCATCTTGATTCAGGTGTTTGTAAGGGTTCCCATTAGTCCACTTTCCTATGTTTCACACCTCCAGCATTTGAGCTCCCATTAAACTGAACCCTAGAGACATTAAAACATTACAGATCATCTCAGGATACTTATATTTAGAAACCAGCCTCAGGCTACAACAGTTCTTGAGAATCACGACTCCCTTCAGACCCAAGTATATAATGTATTCCCCACAACTCACTTCAATTACAAATTCATATTGCATAGTCCCCAGCAGTGACAGAGAATAACAAGGTCAGGGAATGGAAAACATGACCCTAACCAATCAAAGAGTTGTCCTGGTCATTGGGAATTTGTTTTTACAAATAACTAGATCACCTCACTACACATTTTATAATTAGTTGCTTGCCTTTATTTCACAAAATGCTTTTTTCATGCACTGGCTTAAAGGTTACCCTACTCTGGGCTAACGTGAGCTGGCAAAAGATAAACATGAGCTGCCTACAAGATAAATCTAGAGAGGAACACACTCCATAGTAAAATCCCTCATTGCATCTGTTCACTTCATATGAACAACTGCTGCAATGTGGTATTTCTGTTCCAACATATTTATGTGTTTCATACATCAGCAGTAAGCGATTAGGCAAAGCAGTTCCAGCACTGCAAAGAGCTCACCAGCTGAACCGTGCGTGTGTGGGACGATCAGCTGCCAGTCTGAATCCACATGGATTTTGTTACCTGTTGCCCCTATGCAACACAGTAATCAATATTAAGGGATTACACTCTAAGAACATGAGTGGGGTTCAGTTTTCTCTAAGTGACCCAAGCACATGCTCAACGTGTTTGTATGAGGAGATCAAGTGAAAGACGCATTAGACAATAAAGCAGCACAAGCCCACGTTCCTGTGGGCTGAAATCAAGGGCACATTTTCAAGCTCTGAGTAGGCTAAAGAAACCTGATGCCATCTGAAACAGCTCTCAGTCAGTGTGTACCGGCTGAATAGAAAATTCTCATTAACTTCTTACCCTGTTTTGTACCTTGCTGGGTTTTTGCAGTGTCACAATAATAAAACAACTAAGTACCATCCCAGAAAGAGAAACTGAAGTACCACACAATGTTTTCTTTATGAAGTGCTTCATATATTTGCCTCCAATAGCGTTTTTCATAGGATCTAAGGATATTCATGAGGAGAGGCACAGTGATATTAATCTGTGTCTGGAAAAGTTGATATGCTCCTTACTTGTTGTAACCTGAAGCCACTGCCTTCTTTTTTAATCTCTCTCTCTCTTTTTTTTTTTTTAATTACTGGTACATACATATTTGAGACCTGAGCCAAAATTATATAAGAAGGAATTCTGCTGTGGCTTCACTGGGTCTTTAAACAAGTCCTTTAACAGCCATAAGCACCCATGTTGATAGCAGAGCATAAGGCAATTTCAAATCAGGTAGCAAAACCAGATGCATGCTAAAGAAATATACATAATGTAGGTGCATGTTGTGATTTACTACTGCAGTGTAACACCAGGTGCTCTGATAACTCCTTCTGGTCAAGGAGGTTGGAATGCTTTAAAAACACTCATGAGCTAAACACTGCAACATCTCATGGAAGCAGAGAGGTATCCTGCTTCCACCCCTGTGGGACTGGGAATTGATCCTACCAGGACCACAGTATGCTCATCCAGGAAGCCATTGACAGCAATGGGACTGAACCCACAATTCCCAGCCTTTTCCCTAACCAGCAACACTGTCCTTCCTCCAAGATGAAGGTAGAAAATAGACAAAAATACATCAATAAGCTAATACTAGGAGAAATGCTGTGATACATTTCCACATTAGGCAGTGATGACAAAGACTTAATTATTTTTATATTGAATGCACAAGATCATTAATAATGCATTTTCTTTTAAAATATATTTAAAGTGTTGTCACATAGTGTTAAACCTAGGCACTCAGTTTTGTGATCTAGTCCCCAAAACCAGGAGATTAGTATTAAGATAACGTAGTTTAGTGGGTTATTGTTTTATTTTAAATTTGTCTCCTAATTTCTGAGCCTTGAGTCCTGTTCTCCAGATTATTTTTTTTCCGCTATGACAAGAAGGGCTAGAAACTGTCTTGGTTTTTGAAAGCTGAGATTCTCCCTTAATTACATGCATCGCTCTAGGAAATACACCATAATATCACATAACTCAGCATTCTTACTGTGTTTCATGTTCAAAGCACTTTCCAAACCTCAGTTAATGAATCCTGCAAGCACTGGTGTGTTAGGAGGCAGGCAGAAGTTATTGTTCTGAGCAGGACTTTGGACCCTGACAAGGCTCAATGGAAGATCAGGCCCTAAACAAGCTGTCTGAGGGTTATTGGAGGACTCATAACTGGGATTACAGCTTTGGATTCCTCCTGTTCTGAAAGCACACTTCTCTTATTAAAGATATTAGTACTCAAACAGTCTCATCCACTCTAGAGCATCTGTTTACATAATCTAGGTAACTTTTCTTATTTTTGTTACTGACCTACCCCTCTAGCCAACCCTGCAATAATAAAGCAGCACACAGCATCAATAAAAACATTGCACAAAAAAGAGTTTTTAAGTTGAAATACCACACACCTCTGTAAGACCTGGGAAGTAACAAAGCACAAAATGGCAGCTCGTGTTTCTGCCATTCTTCTTCTTTCATGCCTTTCTTCCCCATCCACCCACCCAAAATTTTAACAGGAGGGTTTATCTGAAGAAAGAAAAATTAAAAGCTAATGGATAAGAGATGCACACTGGGGGTCCAGAGGGCCCCAGTCTAGGGATAGGGTAGGTCTCATTACACCTGGAGAGCCCTTTTTCCTTTCACTGCTAAATCCCACTCTTGGGCATCCCTTCTGGAAGGCTTTCTGAGGTTAGCAGTGTTTGCACTGCTTTGAAATGCAAGTCTCCCCCGCTTTGTTTGTTTTTGAAATGGTTTGAAAGGGAGGAGCAGACGTCCTTGGCTACTAAAGCTGAGCTTTCCCAAAACACAAGCTGCTGCTCATTGTTTGCTTCTCGTTAATTAGCTGTGTGTCTAATTAGTGACAGGTTCCCTTTGGCTTTCCTGAAACCAAAGCTGCTCCATGTCAGTAGAGGTCCATCAGGGGACCTGTCAGTGCCCGAATGGTTTCCAGCTGCTCTGCAGCCCTCCACACAAGCACATGTGTGCACACACACTGACACCCACTTCAGCCAACTGACTGGTGATTGTCCTGCCAGTGGAGACACAAGTCACTTTATCTGCACTGAACCTCTGATTTCAGCCAGGTCCAATTTGTAATATCCTAATTCACATCACATTGTAATTCACTGTAGGGTAGAAAACAGGGTCTTGGCTTCTAACCCTCTGCTCTAGTCCACTTTCTCTTCCCAGGGTTTTGCTCTGATGTTTTGGTCCAGATTCACCTCTCAGTTATTGTAGTCCAATAACACTAATTTCATTCAAGAGTGAGAACTACGTTTTTTCAGCTGCATAGAACATCACTCAGCTTTCAGGACATTCTGTTACAGGATACTGTTATTGCAGTTTGTTTCTTTGAGCCAAGGTGAGTTTGGCCTATTACCAGCTTAAAAATCACCTTTTTGGGGTCTCATTGAAAAAACCCTTCAGTTGTACATGCTGATGTGAGAAAGAGGAAGGACAGACTCACACCATCCCAGGGGACTGCTGAGACTGTTCCTCCCCCATGCACATGCTTCCTGATCTTCTCTGCTCACTTCCCCCCTACGGGTTTCCATCAGCAGGTCCCTAAAGAGAGAAGAGTTTGTTTAATTCCCTACTGATGTCAGATCCTGTTGGTGCCAGAATGATTGATGGGCAAGCCCCATGACTGACAGGAAGATGAGCTTTCAATTAGCTGTGTGGGCTGCTTCCCTCTCTCTGCCCTTGCTCCCCAAAGTCCCTCTGGGGCAGTGCCCTCATTGCAGGGTTTCTCTTTGTACCAGCATTCTGCATTCCCTATCTTCTCTTAGATCAGCAGCACCATTTTAAACAAACTCGGCTTATTTTAAACTAAGCAAAGCTGAACTTGGAACTCTTGTCTCGGACATAAAACAACCACAAAGCCCATCAACTTTGGGCCACCAGAGAAGACATTTCTCCCAAGAAAGCCACAGGGTTCACAGAATTTGATTCTAAACCTCTCTGAAGCCCAGAGTCTGTGGTACATGCAACTATAATAAAATCAAGACAGCCCATCATTTAAAATGACAATTGTTAAACAAAAGCATCCTTTGACTTTTCTATATGGTCATGTGTTAAACTGTGATTAAAAAATTCACTCATGGGATCCTAATGTAGAGTGTTAAACCGTTAGTGAATCCATGAAGCCTCTTCCGCAGCAAGTGTCCAAAGGACAGTCTGCTTTGACAGTGTTATGTCCTGGTTTACCTTGTAAAAGTCATTTGCTGTAGCAGAATCAGACTCTCACTTAGGAATGAAACACAATTTTCACAAAGATAATATACTACTGTTTCTTTCCATGTTGCACTAGAAGTAATACAGTTTCCTGGAAATATTTTCCTGCACCAAGATTTTCCATGAAGAAGTAACAGTACAATCTAAACATTGATTCCAACCCAGAAGATTGAAACCACTTCCCTGTGTCAGAGTTTTAGCAATAGCCAGATGTGGATGAACAGCAGGTGCCAACAGAAAACATCAGCTCTGAGCTCACATGCTCCTCACTGGCCAAATCCAAAGCATGAAACTAGGTTATTATTTAACTTTCCACAGTACAGGCAATCTAGTCAGTGACAACTTTGTGGAGATGAAAGAAATCAGGGAAGTAATGAAGAACTATATTATTTTGGGGAAACTGACCCAGAAACAAAACCATCAAGCTAAGAGTTGAAGGAATGTATAGACAGATTTTGCTGGTGATGTAGTAAAGATATGAATATTTAAGACCTGCTCTCCTGATCAAACAAAGCTGTTTTAAGGAACTTATATGAAATTAATTCATGGCCAAAGAAACCTTCTTTAACCTAAATCACCTGTGATTGGTTCTCTGTGCCCCATCCCTCTATCCACAAACATTCTTAGTTTGATCCACACTCAGTAGATTTATACAGCCCATATGACAAAGATCACTGCTCCCAGCCCACTGGCTCTACATATTTCCAGAAACATCTTTAATTCGGTTCTGGAAAAGCACATCTAGAGATGCCCAGTATTTATACAGAATAATTGATTTTGAGATAAACACTTCTGTCCTGGCTGGTACAAAGATTCCTCAGTTACACAAATTAAATAGTGTGCCAGTATCAACAGTGATTAAATACAGTTACAAATTCATATGTCATTTCCAACACTGAGCCAAATCTTCCTTGTTTTAGTCAGCCATCATAACTCAAAGTCAGTTACATTATGCCTGTACTGTTTGAGGAAGAACACTCCAGAAGACTGGAAAAAAATAGCCTCTAACAGAGATCCTTTCCCAGATTTCCATGTGGAAAAGGAAACCTCCAAGGAATGGCTCTATTGTAGCATTCCAGCCTCTTGCTTTTCTAGCACAAGCTAGAAAATGCCACAGTACATAGAAACGAATGAAAGAGATCAAGCACCTGACAGATTCGGTTTGGGATTTAGGTGACATGTGTGAGCAGATGCACGAGACTTTCCTGTATGACTCATTGCTTGTCCTTGATCAACTACAATTAGGAAAGCAACAGATAGAATTAAATTGGGACAGAAAACCATGAAGGAACAAAAGCTGAGACATCAGTTAGCCTGACCCCAACCTCAGTTACAGTACGTGAACCTGGAATAAGTCTGCTAAAATCAGTGCCATTCTTCCAGACTTACATAAACAAAACAGAGATTAGAAGGTAGTTCTGACAATAAATCAGAGAGTGTGCAATATCATCACTAGTTTCGCTGCAGCTGGTGTCCTGAAACACATGCCTTTCTGACAGGGAGATGCTATAAACAACTGAAACTTGACAGTTAGAACTGGTTTGGACTACGAAGGTTGGACTGCTTCTTTTGGAACACACACTGAGGGATCGCAAGGTAGTCTACACACCTCCTGCCGAGCAATTTGAAATGAAAAGGGAATCTGGCTTCACTCCCCACTGTTCATCTGTTGGGAAAATAATTTGCAGAAAAAAAAAAGAAAATCTATTTCTTTTTAGATTCCTATCAACTTCCCCTGCAATTACATGGTTTAGATCTAGTGCAAAGGAAGGACCAGGGAAAAGGGAAATAGAGTTGCTTTTGCAGAAGCAGCTTAATTATGTATAATGTGGGGCCAGATCCTACGTTAAAAAGGCCATACAACAAGAAGCTCAGGAGGCCATAAGGGAAGTGAGAGTTTTAGATGTAACAAGAACAAGGAAAAATAGAAGTCTTTTTAGATACTACATGCTTTTAAAAGCAGGACAAGAAGGCTATAAGGAATGCCATTAGTGCCAGCCAGTGGAGCACATCTGGCTGCAAAGCTGCCCTTTACAACACTGCATGCATTTTTTCATCTGTGTCTGTAGTAAAGAGCAGTGAACAGTTCTAGCAAAGAACTATGCTATGGTCATATTTTGGATGGAGTTTGACAAAGCCAAGTGAAGATTAAGTAGAAAGTGCTCATACAGCTAGTGCTAACTTTTCATTTGCCTGTCTCTTGGTCTAATGGAAATTCACACAGGGGAAATGCAGAAGAGCTGCACCCTAACTTGGAGATGTGTTCCCTGTAAAACACTTCCAGATCACCTGAAGCATGAAGCAAAGGAAAGGCAGGAAGATCTGAGCTGGCTTCTGACCCTGACAACATTTGCTTCATCCACTAGCAGCAGAGATGAGTGGAACACAGTTCCCACTGTAGATGAACTGCCCATACAAGCCCAGTGGACAGGCGATGGGATTCAGAGAAGCCTTTTGTGGAAACAGCCTCCGAAGGCAGTTCCACAGTCTGGCTGGCTAGATTGAGCAGTCTAGGGGAAGATTCAGCTGGAAGAGGTTTCTCTCCAAATGTCAGAGAATTCTGCCCCGGAGCGGGACATCCCTTTTTCCTGGCCTGCTCACCAGTGGAAGCAGCGGAGAAAGTGCGTCCCCAGGACTCTCTCCAGGTTGCTGGTGCCCTCTGCCGACCAGCTGGTGGACCACTCGTCTGGTGGGAGCAGCAAGGTGGAGAAAGACCCCAGGCCTTTGCCAGCCTGTGTCAGAAGGCCTCAAACACAATGTACCATCCCTTGGTGTAAGAAACTCCTTCCCTCTCTTCAGTCTGACCGGGTACTCCAGGCAGCCACACATCTGCAAAGGCATGACGTGGTCACCATAAAATCACGCACATGGGAAGACTGAGTGCCATTCAGCCTCAGCACTCCTATCACTCCCAGCAGCTCTGCAGTCAACAAGGGCAGGGCTGAGCTGAAAGTATTTAAAAAATCACCAGCATCTGTGGTTTTGTCTTCAGTGAACAGTCCCCTCGGCACATGCTGAAGTGTATCAGCCCTTCTATTCCTGCACTACAATGGGACAGGGGAAGAGCAGTACAGCCCAGGAGCACTCTGTTTGTTCAGAGTGAAAGAGGAGGTTATCTGACTAGGGCTAAACAAGTGCCCTGGAAGTTCAAGTGATGTCCAAAGACAGATTAAAACGAGCTATACTGCAGCCACTCGGCATAAGATAAAGGGGCTGATAGCTTAAAGAAAAGGGCTCATTGCACAGGAGAAATGAAAGCTAAATTGCTCTTTTTATTTCCTGCTCATGTCAGCTAGTGATGAATTAGGAACATGGATCCCAGGTGGAGACCTCCTGTAAGCTGAATGGCAGGCTGAGAATTTGGAAGGTTCAGCTCTGCAGGGACCCATTGGACTGCCTTGTCCAGCAGCATCATGCTGCAGCTGCCCATGGGCTCATGTTTTCACTGCAAGGCAGGTGAAGAAGCAGGAGTGGTCTGGGCATTGCTGCTATTACTGTCAGGGGAGCTTCCCCCATGGGGCTGATGAAGGGGATGAGGAGAGAGGAAGAGGGGCTCTTTGCTAAAGGCGTACTAGCCTTTGAACTCTGTATCTTTCCTCTGGGGTACGGAAAGGGCCAGTGCAGCAATATGCCAAGATCAATATACTCTGGCCTAGCTGATCTCAACATTTCTTTTCACAATTCAGACAAAATCTAAGTTATGAAATTGCTTCTCTTTTCCAGCAAGGCCTCTGTCTAAAGAGACTACTCCAAAATGCAGCTAAAGTAGTTTAAAACATACAAAAAAGGCACAACTTTGTCACAGGGCTCTAGTGCAAATGCAGTGAATGCCCAAAGGACATAAGGTACTTGCAAGATGTGCCTTCCTTCAGGACAGGGCTTCCTGAAGCAAAGGGCATCTGATCTACAGTGCTCAGTACCAAGCTTGTGCAAGACAAAAAAAAGTAATTTCTAAGCTGTACATCTGAGGCCCAGAAATGAGATCACACATGCTATAGATGGAAAAGCTTACTGAGATTGGACTCAGATTTTAAGAAGGGTCCATGCATCCAAAGATTTTCTGTTTTTCTTGTCTGTATCAGTTTATATGAAAAGGGATATTGCTTCTCCCTAGAAAGCCTTCCTTGACAAGCTTTAAGATACCTTTATGCAGAAGAGGAGAGGTGGGCTAGGTGGGGATGCAAAGACATGGAGATATTCATCATTCAACAACCTCACCTTCTTTTGATTTCCATACCTGCTATACATGGCTGCTCCGTCCCATTCATCTGGAATTTACTGAATCAACCATGCAAGGAGTGACTGAGCACAAGGAATGAAAACATGGTACCTTCTCCATGCAAGCCGGGGAAAGGAGGGAAGCCTCGCAGTTCATTTGACGGCATCTTTACTCCCTTTGACCTCCCTGGCAAAAAACTAGGCTAAATGACCTTCCCAAAGCAAGGAAGGGTGTCCCTGTGAAGGGCATAATGGCTGCACAGTAGCATTTATGCTGTAAATAGCTGAAAGGAAAGAGATGGTATATGTGTTTGTGGCACAGCCAGCCTAGCAAGAGAAGTAGCTGTAACTTTGCCCTTGGCCTATCAGGGTTTTTTACAGGACAGAAACACTGCTCTCTTAGTACAGCTTCAGGGATTTCATGCCCCACCAGCTCAGAAGTATTAGAGATGCTGGCATCCCTTCAGCTCCAGCCTGTCCCCATACCCAGCAGCTCAGGAGCAGCCAGAGTGGGCTCAGAGTACCTGTACAAGGAGGTTGTGCAAAACCTCACAGCCCCAACACTGCTTCCCACACAGAAAAGGGTGAGTCAGCCACTCCAGACTGATCTACCACCCTGCAGTTTACAACAGGCTTAGACCTTAGCTACTCACTGCAATATTATTTTCTCTTTGTTAGGGTGGCACTGTGCTGAAGAAGCCCTTTCTCAGATCTGTCTTGGAGCCAGCTACCCTGGGCAAGGGACCTGCTTCATTGCCTGTCTCATGTAAATGTGCATTATTCACTGCATCCCCCACTTTAGGTGCCAAAGAGGAGAGCTGGCCTTGGCATCTGCTCTGCAGGCCCGGGAGGAGTGCACTGAAAGGCAACCAATTTCAGGCCATGGGAACAACCACATCAGGTCTCCATTAGAGAAGGCGATGACAGTCGCACTTATACAGGTGACTAGGTTTCACCCATGAGACAGAAGGATGCTTTACTGAAGGGCACACCAAGAAAAAGCACCTTCTCTTGGTTAACCTCTGCCCCTCTTGTCCTTGCCACCCACAGTGAGCTAAGGATGTTCCCTGAGCCAGCACAACCAGTTCTGTTGGCAAGAGCTTGGCTTGCTGACACAGAGCAAGGGCCAGAATATGCAAAAAATTGTGCTTTAAAAAAGCATTTTCCCGCATGTTTTCCCTTTGGTGGCACTGCAGCACCGCCCTTTCCCAGGTGCCCTCTCCTGGGCTAGACTTCAATTAACTCACAGCCTCAGGCTATAAATCAAGCCAATAAAAGGGGTTGTAAAATAAACATTCTTCCCCTTTCCATTCAAATGTACTGAAGTGGCAAAGCCTTTTTTCCAAGCAGAGCCTAGACACCCTGTGCTTCACTGGCCTCACAAGAGGGAATTCAATGTGCTCAGATATTAACACAAATGACCTGGTCACCAGGATGCAGGTAGAACTAAGAAATGCCCCATGGCTTGGAGGTCAGCCTCAGGTTGCTTCTCCAGAGTTTCCATGGGGTGGACAGGTCTACTTTACAGCTCACAGGAGCTGGAAAAGAAGATTTTAGAGATGGAGGTTAAATAAGCAATATGGTTGTTTTCCATTATAAGGCCTGGCCTACCAGAACATAAAGGCATACATTTCATCCAGCAGACCTACCTGACACCTCAAATAAGGAAGAAAAGTAGATCTTCAGCCTCTGAGCCAAAACCTGCTCCAAGGAATGCCCATGGGGTCAGCAAAGTTGGCTGCGTGACACTATCAACAAAGGACTACATTCTGCTGTCAAAGCAGCAGTGAGGACTGTGACCTTTTCTAAAAATTTGCTGAGGAAGAGAACAGAGAGTCTATAAACCATTGTTATTTGTAGTGCTCCAGTGTCTAAAGCTTCCAGCTGAAAACAGGGCCACATCATGCCAGGTGCTGTAAGCCAAAGAGACAAACACCCTGCTCTGACATAGTGAAATCCCTCTAGACAAGAGGAGGAAAGGAGAGCAAGCAAGAGTAGAGCTTTAGTCTGGTTCTCCTTATCCACCCATGGCCCTCTATTCTCTCACTGAGCAATGAAGCAGGAAATCCCCACCAAAGGCTGTCAGGAGCAGCCTTTCAAAGTAGGATGACACAGTTTAGGGAAAGTTCTTCCTGGAGAGTTCAAACTCTGCAGGAACTCTCCATGCTACCCAGTAGCATGGCAGCCTCACTCAGCCTACAGAAGCCAGCTTTACTACCCCAAATCACTGCTAGTTCCCTCCATGCTCTAGAGCCCACACCAAATATTTTTATAGCCTTAGGAACCATATGGAACCTTGAAACATCTACCTTCCTGGGTCAGTAACACTGAAGTATCAGTAACTCCCCAAATCTATGCATTACCACACCCTTTGGAAATCCTCCATTTCCCTTGTAGCTCATAATCCAGTCCTAGGGAGTGTCTAACTCATAAGCAGACTGCTACAAGCTAAATCCTCAGCATATTATCATAAAAGAATGGATGTGACAACTGCAGCCCATTTCATTAGCAGAAGGGATAACGCCTGTTCAGAAGAATGGAGCTGCTCCTTGCATTAGGGTGTAAGCATGCCTGCACACATCTGTAGTGGAAAAAGAAGGGTTAAAATCCTTGGGTCTGTCCTCTTGTGGCCAGTCCTTCTGTGTTGATTGTAGGTTTCCAAATAAGTGCTCATTCAGAGAAACAGGTGAGACATCTTTAGAGTCCTGAGATGGACCAGAAGATAGAGGGGAGAAAAAAAAAATAAAAAAAAAGAGTTCAGCAGAAGAGGGGGAAAAAGCTGAAGGGCCTGAAATCTTCCTTCAAGTCTTTGTCCCTCCTCTGTAAATGGGGAGCTACAACAATGCTCCTGTAGTTTGTCCAGTTAATTATAGAACAATACGAGGACCAAGGCTGTGATGGATTAGTGATTTACAAGATAGGGGTGTGAGAGCCAGAGAATGGTAATTACACGGGCTCTTCCACATTGCCTATACAACTGACTGTTTGACTAACTAAAAGAATCGCTCGTATCTACCTTCCCCTCATCGATAAGAGCCAAATGCCACACAGGCCTGGGTAAACAGCAGAGTTTGGATTCACTCAATCTTGAGGGGATGCCCGTTGTCCTCCCCCCACCCAGTCCTGGAGAAGCACCTAGGGAGAAGGTGCAGCACTGGCAACTGCTCACCTTTGCTGCAGGGAGTGGATGCCCAGGATAGAGATAAGAATCACTGAAGCAAGGCCACAGGGGAGGGCACAGTGGTGAGGCTTGGGCCACAAAGCCATCCATCACATGGGAAACAAAGCTGTTGTCAGCAGGGACGGCTGCATCCTCCAGGCATGTCAGTTGTCAAGTGAGTTGGATGACAGGCCTGTCAAGGACTGACAAGGCCTCCAGGGAGATGCCAACAGAAGTCCATACAGAGACTGTTGAGATCCCCCACCGGTGCCAGGAAAGCCCACAGTTTCATAGATTCCTTCCAGGTGAAGAAAGCATAAATCTTTTGATATCAGGATTTGTTTTTCTTAACTGAAAGATTGCTCCAGTAGCTGATGATGCAGAACTTTTCCTTGGCATAAGGGAATATTGCAACTGCACAACTTAAAGACCTTTACATATTCTAATCAAAAAAGTCCAGGCTTGAAATATTCAGGGAAATTCCGACACTCCCCCCTTTTCTCAATGGTTCAAGCCTTTCCCTAGTTAAAGTGTTGTAACAGCCATATAAAAACCCCACCTGCCTTACAGCTCGGCCTGTATCTTCCAGCTCTGTGACCAGCAACTAAGCGATATAAGCTTTGCTCCAGTTATTCCATTAAAAGATGGAGGAACATAGCAGGGCACTAACTGCTCAACAGAAGGGTTGCAAGGGAAGGGAGCTGTAAGGTGGTACATGTCAGTCTTCACTCTCCATCACACTTTCTACGTGTCCCACACCATTACTTAAGGTTTGCCTCAGCAATGGCTTTTTCGATGAGCCCCTTCAGTGGATACTCTTATTATAGATTAACTTAGTGGCTCAGTTTAACTTCCTGACCCACTCAAGCCTAATTGCCCCGTGTGGACAAGCCCTCACGTGAGTAGCTTCTTATATATGTAGTTCCACCAAATCATCCACCTTGAGGGAACAAGCTAATTTCCAGCAGGTCTGGCTTCCACATGAAAGTAATACAAGAACAGCCTTTTTGAGTTCAGTACTGGCCAGAAAACAGGAATGAAACACGTGTTTCTGATCATTGTGGAAGCTCCAAAAGAAGTTTGCTTCAGAGAATGGGCAAGAGTTCGAAGAGGAAGAGGGGAAACACGTGTCCTGTTTGAAGTGTAAGGTCTCATTTTTTTATTAAGCCATTTTAGCCCCTCTTAACATGTGCACATGAAGTGTCAGCCCAGGGCAACATGCAGAGTAGTTCATGATGCAGATATTAGAAGTTAAGACATCCCAGAGCTTGGAAACTGCTGAACCCAGCAACGTGGTCTGAGCTTGTTATAAAGAAATGTTAAAGTGGAGATGAAGGTCTGAACTCAGACTCACTTCAGTGGGGGTATATCTTGAATTATCGGCTGCTCTCTCTCTTCTCTTTCCTCTCACTGCAGCTTCTGGGACTTTCCTTCTCTGTGTCATGTTTGGTGACTTTTTGCTTATTTTTCTGCAGTCAGGAGAGATGCCACAAACCTGGAGCTGGGCCCTTCCACCCATTAATCAAAAGCTACAAGTGCTCTGCAGGGAGACAAAAATCTCTGTGTGTTTTCTCTGATATTTCTGGAGCACGGCATGGAGGGGGGGACTGGGCCACGGACCCCCAGTTAGATTAACATTTTATTCAGAGACCTATTAATCAAAGTCAAAAGTGGCATGAAGCAGCACCAAGGGAGAAAAATAGCTGGACAATCAAGGCCCTTTCAAAAAACACCCACCCCACCCCCCAAAAAAACCCCAAAAAACAAAAAAACAAACCCAAACCAAAAAAAAAAACCAACCAACAAAAAAGACCCCAAGAACCCCAAAACTAACAAAAAAGAAATCCCCTCTAAGCTTGTCCTAATTTACTGCAACTCACTCACAGTACTAGATGGGAAAGAAGGCATTTGCAGCCACTATCCAAACAGAAGTGGACCATACAGGTAAATTCTGGCTTTTTTCACATTAAGCAAACAACTCCCTGTACCCCACCCCCAGCAGTAGTCAAAAAGGTCCCTATCTTTCTTTCTCCAGAGCATAACGAACTTTCATGCAAGCTTATATTTTTTAATTATTATTTTTGGAAGACAGCATGATTAGACTTTTTTTTCTTACAAGGAAAGACAAGCTCAGTTAACGGGAAGAGGTCTGGCCAGCGTTCTGCTTGATTAGGGCCTTTTGGAAGGGAGCATTTTACCCCACAGAGGAGGAGATAAATGGCCTTATACAGCATGTTACTGACAGGAGTCAGGCACGTACGTGTTGGGAGACTGAACAACCCAGCATTTGTTCCCTCCAGCACCAGCACTAACCCATCATAAGATGGAGCACAGCGGCGCAGGTGGTACAAGTCTGAAAACACAGATGCACTGGGTACAGTGCAAAAGGAGTATTTTGTTTTAAAATAAGGATCAGCCAGGGAAAAACTCAACACTCATCTCTACAGTTGCTCCAAGAATGCAGCCACTGGAGACCAACATATTTCAGTTAGTCCAGTCAATCCTTGACTTCCATCTCCACAGGCTGTTTGGAGAATAGTATCTCAAGGATCTCTGCAACCTCAAGGCACAGAAGGGAATTGGGCCCCATGGGCCAAAAGGGCAATGTCATTATTCTGAAGGGATTTGACCAGTAGTGCCACATAAATTAAAGAGCCCAGAGGAAATCCTTGTGCTTTCCTCTGAAAGTGGGATACATTTTCTGGAAGAGAGATGACAAGGGCTAAGCTGGAAAGCAACATTATGACCAGTCATGCCAAGCAGTTCCTAGGAAACTATAGCAGCTCCCGTGTAGTGACAGCTCTGCGACAAGAAAGGAGAGACGTGGCTCTTTCTCAGAGATGGGGAAAACTGTATGTGTGCATTATCTGCCCAGGAAGAGCCAAGGCATCTCCAGCAGCTTTGGGTTGATTTTCTCCCATGGCGAGTTCCTGGCAGCTGCTGACAGCAGGGAGACTTGGGAAACTCAATCCCTTCTCTCTTCCCCAGGCTTCTACCCCTTACAATTCCAAAGTACAAGTATATGGAGGAAGAAGTGAATTTTTCCTGTATAGATACATGAGACGCCAGGCAAAGAGAGGCTTGTGGAATGCACAACCCAATGGATCTAGTTTCCCAGAAAGACTGGCCTGGCCTTAGCAGAAGGTTAATTAACTCTGGCAGCTCAGGGCTGGAAAATGTCCACTTCATGCACTGAAGTGCCTGTCCACGGGTGAAGAGAGGGCCAGGCAAACCATAGGGGCAAAGGTCCATCTACAGACATACATGAAAAGCTTGGCTGGGCTTGTGCCTGGATCCTGTGGGAGGAACACAAAGATTTAGCCAGTTGTGATAGCCAGTGTAGGGTCTTGTGAGCTCAAGGGGAGAATGATAAAACCACAAAAGAGCTAGAAAAACACAGCCATGCCAGGCGTAGGTGGAGACGCTTTATCTTAGGGGATAGGCGTGCACTCTGCTCTCCCTTCTGAGCATCACAAGTGCCTTTGTATCTCAGCCTCCAAAAAAAATGGTTGAGGATTTGAAAGGGCTTGAAGACATCTTCTCAGCGGATGTGGTGGTTCACAAGTAGGGTAGCTGAGTGCATCACTGCAGTATAACAGAGAAATTAAGTTACTCCAAGGCCATGCAGACCTGGTGAAAGCAGGATTTGGCTTCCCTTCAACATGGAAAGAAGACACTGTCCCATTTGCATTTGAGAGTCCCATTTGCATACTCTGTGTGCATTTGAGTGAACAGTGTTTGGGTCTGGAGACCTCTGTTCCCACTGCAAGTTCTGCACCTTGCCAGACTGCAGGATACATTTCATGCTCAAGATGAAAGTTAGGCAGATCTTTTCCATGTGCAGCACCTCCCAACTGCACAATACATCAAATGATTCCCTTGCTCCCTGTCACTCCTCTAACACCCAGGGCTTGAATATTTTGACAAGACTCACGGCATCATTTTATGAGACTTCTGTGAGGTGGCAGCAGCTGCCCATCTAAGCACAGGGCCTGGAGACAGTCACTGCCCCCAAGACCCTAGTGTCAGCCTGTAACACTGACTCTTCCAGCCTCAGACTCACTGAAACCTAGAGTGAACTTGACAATTAACTATGAAGAACAGGGGAACACAGTTCTTCATCTGCACTGTGCAAATTATTGGGAAGAAAGCAAGGAAAACCTAGATGCAAGATAGACACCTTGGCCTGCACATCCTTCCCTCCCACTTCCCAGGAAGCTGGTGCAAGTTGCAGGGGTGTTCAATCCCTGCTTCGCTGCTGATGTGCACTGTGAGAGCAGGCACATCCATAAACTTTCCCTGCTTCAGTATCTCCATCTTCAAAGTAGGTGTATAGCAACCAGTATCCAGCCTGGCAAAGCCCTCTGATCTGTTGAAGAGAAGTATCTATGAGATAGATATTTTCCTTGTTACTAAGTATATTCCCCACACTCCCTTGTGATAAACAGCAGGTTCATCACAAGATAGGTAAAAGGATGGACAGTGCCCGCGGCTATTTTAAAGTATCCCACCATCCAAAAGGTAAAAGACCAAATCCTCTGTGCTGTGTTAGAACCGAATAAACGACAGCTGGGAAGCTTACAACTCTGCTCAGGGAAGCCTCTGTGTAGCAAAAGGAGGGTGAGACTTGAACACAGAATTTCTGCAATTCCTTGGCTTGCTACTCAAGATAAATATCATAGCCTTAAATATTTGAGGGAAATACTAAACCTAAACAAAGTAAAGTAAGGTTCAAACTGAATCGTTTGCAAAGAATAGGGAAGAAAAAGAGAAGAAATAGAAGCCAGGAGGCACTGGACAAGCCAAGGAAAACATTTTGAGAAAGCCATGCCACTTAGTGCGGTCAAACATATTTCAAAAGCAAAAAAATAGTTTTGCAATTTATTGTGTAGCCAATCTGTAGGCAGGAGGTATATCCCCTGCCTTGAACCACAGATACATCCTCTCCTTCTACCCAGTATTTTTCACTCACAAATCTCAAAACACTTAGAATTGCACTAAATTTGAATATTTGTGAGATTAACTTTCCAGGTTGAGTTTCTTGATAACTCAATAACATAGACTTCAGCTTTTTCCTTCTGCTCATAAAATCCCTGCAAAAGCTGTTTTGCTGTGAAGCTGCAGGCTGCCTCATGGCAGCCCACAAGTTCTACTGCTTTTCTCTCCATTGCAAATTTAAGTGCAGCAGCTCCAAGATGTTTTATGTACAGTCTGGCATACTCTGACTTGAGTGCAGCAACTCCAACAGAAGCGCCTCCTTTTCCTGCCATGCTGGACTCTGAAACCAGGTCTGGATTAACCAGAAAGATAGGAAGGTAGAGCAAGAAGCAGCAGAAAGCCAGCGCCAAGGCAGGCAAGGAAATCCTGGCATTCCTCTCTGAGCCTGTAACCAGATCCTCCCTCCTCTGTTATTCTTGCCACTCATTTTCCATCTGTAGGAACTGCTGAGGATACAACTAGGCCAGCTCAGTAGGCAACAACTGCTTCATCATTTGCAAATACTCAGTGATCAGCACAGATCAAGCTCCTTTTTGCCAGGAAACTGCCCATCAAGTCTAGCCCTTTTTTCCTGCTCACTCCTGGTCTTTTTCCTGATCATGTGCACAGACTTCATTCTGAGGGCTGTTTGCTGTCAGCTTGCTTTAAGCATCAGTAGCACTGATGCTGAACTCTGCAGTGAGGTTCTTCCTCCCTAGATGAGTGAGGAAACCTTTTCCAGGCAGCTTACAACAGCCAATGGACAGTCAGTGGTGAATGCTCCCACATACCTGCCAGAGACAACTTCACCTTCATAGTGCTCAGCTCAGACCTCCCTTGCTCAGGGAAGCTGCGGGGGGGAAGACCTTTGAGGATGGGTTAGTGTTGGCCAGCCTGGGCAGCTAATGTGGATGCCCCAGCCACGATGCCCTCCAACAACCCTGGTGAACTCCATGACATCAGTCCAAGCCTGTAATACCAGGTGGGTAACAGCCTGTCTCATTTGATACAGGGAACACTGGTGAACCTGCTCATGGCCCAGGTATTCAGAAGTGCACCAGAGAAGGATACAAAATAGTACTCCATACCATAGTAAATTATGTCGTCTAACGGGTAGTCATTAAACCACAGCACAGCTTTACACAAGGCTCCTGCTGGCTTTAACAGCAGGAAGGAGACGAGCTCCACTCAGCCTCTCAGCTTTACACTCTTCTTGTCCTGGGCACAGATGTCCATCTCTGTACCAGGCTCCTTCAGCACTGCTTCCTTGTGCCCTGCTGGTGCCAATGCAGAGCTGATGCCAGAACTTGGCAGGGTACAGCCATTAACTGCAAAGCATCTGAGCTCAGCAACACATCCCACCCTCTTCCCCAACCAGCCACCACAGCAACAGCCCAAGGAGACATCATCCCAGCATCTCTGGGGCTGCAGAATGCTCACAGTGGTCAGGGAGCCCAAGACCCTTGACTGTACTAATGCCAGGCCATCCCTATGCTGGATTAGCCATCAGGATTCCCACCTGCTCCCTTCCCTTCCACACAAGAGGCTGCTTCCTGCCCTGCCTTCCTACCCCAGCAAAAGCTCCTGTTTGATATGTACTCCAGCTGCTTCCCAACAGACGAGATATTCCCCCTCTGACTGACATTTCCTTTGAATAAGAGAAACACAGCCGGTTCTGGACTCCCAGTGTGTCAACACATGCAGCTCAGCACCTCCAGGGGTCCTGGGAGTCCTTCCAAGACCTGCTGGATCACTGTAATTAATAAACTCTCAGCCTCCGAGCAACAAAAGTCTTCTGCTTTCCAGGGAAGAAAATCCAAATGCTGTCAGTCCTGCACTGCTTCCCTCAGGTGGATCCACCTGTACAGCACAACACAAATAAATCTGTAATTTAGGCAAGATGTAGGTTCTTGCAAGAAGACTTATTCCACAGAGGCTTGGGGCACCTCTCCTCAGCAGCAGCAGTAGCAGCCCTGTAGGTAATGAGGTCACTGGTAGTCCTTTACCTCACCCTCCTCTTTCTGTTCCTCTGCTGTCTCATCACGTGCAATGAAAAACACTTGAGCAGACAAGACCCTCTTCACTGTGCAAGATACAGAACTGGTAGAAACCACTCAGTGAATTATTATTTTAATACAAAACCCCCAACTTGCCAAGACCCAGGAACAGTTGGTGTAAGTATTTGCTTTTAAAATACGGATTAAAAAAAAATATATATAAGTTAGTGGACTTGTTTAGATGTCCGATTTCCAGTTCACAAATACCAAAGGTCCAATTTTTGGATTACAGTAGTTTTTAATTTAGAAATTCAAGTGGGTTTCTAGTAGGCAGGAGGGTGAGCATGGGGATGAATGCACCAGTTGTATGCCCTGGGTTTCAGATTAATCATTTCCAGAATAGACTCTTTTTCCCCTAAAATGGGAAACATCAGATAATTTCCCACCCCACATGGATTTCACAATTTCCCAACCCTGGGAATGTAGAGTGCCTAGCACATAAGGCCCTGCAGACATCTACAGATGAAGGCAAGGCAAGGTAGGAATTCTGGAAAGTCACAGACAAATGGGGATTGAAATTATATGACAATTTTTTCACAGCTAAGTAACTACTGGAACAAGTTTAGAGACTACAGTGCCCAATTTTCATCCTAATTTCCTCTCATTTTGACAGTACTCAGATGCTTTCAATGGTTTTAGAAATACTTGCCTTACTGTACATAACTAACATTATACTACCAAGGCATGCACAGTCAAGTGCCCTTATTCCAGAGCTGTGCCTTCCTGCACTGGATCTCGTTAAAGAAGAGATTCATCTTGGCAGTTTGTGTACACGGCCTAGTAAACACTCCAAAGGCTCCTTTAGGGAACCCTGCCTTTACTGAAGTCAATGGCAGAACAGAGCAGGGCTAGGATTTCACTCCACTGCCTGCAAGTTACACACATTTTCAGCAGTTGCAATTCCACATCATTTTTTTTCCCCACAGGTCTAGAACAGAAACCAGAGCACTGGCTTATTGCAAGACACAGCAACTTACCAAAAGCACGACTTCTCTCAGAGTGTGAACACCACCACATAGTTCAAACCATGCTGCACCTAATGCAGAGCCTTCTCTCAGATCCACGCATGAAAAAAATATCTCATGATATATTTTCAAATTGCAGATGGTGCCATTCTTCCTCTCTTCACCCTTACCTTATGTAAGCGTATTTCTTTTCCTCCTCTCTGCGTGCCTCATTCACTCAACACAGAAAGAGAAAATATTACAGTCCTTTTTATGCTCAGGCCAAAACCAGCAATGGACAGATAGAAACCACTCTATCTGAAGCACTGTAGGAAACTGCATGGAAGTTTGCACACAGAATTTAAGTCAAAGCACTTGGGACACAGTTTCCCTTTATTTAGGGGCAGGCGGCACAGAAATGACAACATTGTTTCTTGCACTTTTGCAAGTCTCTAGCAAAGAGGTAAAGCAGCAAAGGGATCATTAAAATGCCATTCTTGATGGATAGCGACAGAAGGGATGAGAGGAGAGGAAGTGATCAAGAACAATAATGTCTTGCTTTTAAAGCCTTCTGCACTGGACCATCAAATTAATCAGTTTGATGGGTTTGGTGCAGCTTGGCCAGTGAAGGACCAAACATGGGAAAGTAATGAGCTATATTTTATGTACAACTTGAGAAACACTGACAGCACTGGGAAGGGTGATGAAGAGTAGGTACCGACAGAATAGGCAGCAACTCACAGCAGAGCTGAGGATGAGACAAGGATGATGCCAGTTCTGGTTTGAAGTGAACAGCCAGCACAGGGTGAAGGCTTGGGAACTGACCCAGAGAGAAGCATTACAAGGCAGAAGAACATGTACAGCTGCACAGGAAAACTGCCCTCTGTTTCACCGGTTTTTGTGTAGACAACTACACTGAAGCAGAGGGGAATTTATGAAAACTAAGTAGGAAGCCCAAGTCCCACTAACTATTGTTTTGTCTCACATTCCCCACAGAACTAAAATTTCAAGCTTTACTTCCCTTCTCTCTCCCTGAAGGAATCCAGGCAGCTGATCTAGTATGGAGATTCACCTGAGAAAGGTACAAAACAGCCTGGGGAAAAGCCTTCATTTCACCAGCAGATTCATTCACAGAGATCATGACACAGCACATAAGGGGACCATTGTTTCTGCAATAAAACCTCCATTTGAGCTCTCTTCTTTGGCCATGATCAATGGGAGGGAATTAAAGTCTCATCCTGGGAAAAAAATTAGCTTGCTAACACTGTGTTGAAAGATCAGGTAATGGAGATGCAGAACAAGTGTGGGCACCCACATTGTCTCTCGGTGAGCTTGAGAACGCCAGAGGTAAAAGCCCCTGGTGGAAAAAGCTCCCCAAACACAAGCACAGCCCTCCTGCACCCCATGAGAGACAAACAAGGTACAGGCTATGAGTCATATCAGGAGATGTGGGTGTTTCACAGTACTTCAGCGCAGACTTTAGTACCCCACAGCTCCTCACAGTGCAGGGGCATTTAAATTCCCTGTGTGCTCATGTTTGCCTGCTCAACCTCTGCTTTTTCTGTACCATGGATACACAGAACAAACTCCAGTAACTTTGAGCTGTTCTGCACCTCTGTCCTACCTCACCCTGGGGGGTTATTCTCAGAACACCTACCTCATGCCCATCATCCAGGCACTTTCCCATCTTCAACAAGCATGCCAGCAGAAACCCATTGCTCTCACCACTCAGTGATGGTGGGCAAAGGTTTTTCATACCTGCCAAAGGGTGGATTTCAGCCCTCCAAAGCTCAGACTAAACACCCAGAGAAGCAACATTCTTTCTATCATGGCCATATCAACACAGTGCCTACCTTCCTCCCCTCTCAGTTTCAGTCTGATATTTTGAAATGCCAACAAGAAAAGGATTGTTAAACTGGTAGTTACAGATTCAAACAGCAATGTCTGCTGCTTGGGAACTGAGGTTGGAGCGTCGTTGTCAACCTCTTTGGGCAGACACATCACATTTGCCTTCAACCTCTCCAAGGCCCTCATCTCGCATTTTAACTAGTAAAAGCAATCAGGCTATTAAAAGCTATTTGCTGCCCTCTTCCGAGCAAACACAAATTACATGTCGATATGGATAACGGTTCTGGAGGCAGACTTTCCTTGAATGAGCAGAGAGCTTTGTTCTGTACAAATTAAATGAATCTGTTATCTCATCAAACAGCTGTGACAGGGCAGGTTAGAAGTGATCATCAGCTATTACAGATGAGGATGGTAGATAGCGCTACACAGCCTAAACCATTAGGCATACACAGAGGACATTCTTAGCATTTTGGTTTCATAACTCTCAGGTTAATCCTCCTGTGTGGAAACAAAGAAATACTTCCCAGCATATTCTGTTTTCAACAGTCACAAACATTTCAGAGCAGCAGAAGACCACAACACACATAAAGAAATAGGGGAAAAAAAAAAAAAAATCACTTGTGGATTTAAGAGGGTGATTTGAAGGGTTTTTTTTTGGACTAAAACTACTTAAATCTTTTACGTCCTCCTGCAGTGCTCTTTGCAACATATACCTGTATACAGACCTACAGTATGTATGCACATACTATCTTCAGAACTCTTAACACTGCAACCTGCTGCTTTCAAGGCATTTATCCAAGATAACTACGGAAACCTATTAAACTGTGCGCTCTTCATTAAAGCCCTCTGAAATCAGGCTTATGAGCCTAAGGGAGCCTCATTTTTCATATGCAAACATAGTTAAAAAGTAAAAGCCATTCCTAAACATTTCTAAAATAGTTCTTCTCCCATGTACCCTAAGATAGACAAGAAGTCCCATGATGTGGAATCAACACTGCTTTCCTTGGAACTCTCTCTGAGATGCCCTGCATACTTCAATCCTGAAGGGAAATGAGGGGTTTGAAGATGATGAGGTAGCCTCATATTAATGGCCATTAAAAAAAAAAAAAAGTGTTTTTCAATTTGTACACAATGCAACAAACCGAAGATCAGACTGCCACCAAGACTTCTACTAAATGTTCTTACCAGGGCACATGGAGAGCATCCAGCTGTGACTGAGACAGGGATATGCCATACTTCTCTAGAATTTCCCTCCATATAGTCTCCAAGCACTGCTTAATCTCCAACTGTTGTATAGAATTGGCCTGTCTCAGTGACCAAGCCTTGCAGTGGATAGTAAGTTGTTACAAATGTGGTATTTTCATGCCACATATGAGTGTGCAGAAACTATAAAAGTCTATTTAAAACAATAGGAGTAGGTTCCCTGGTGCCACATGAACCCAGACAATCTGTAAACAAGCACCTGCAGCAATCCTGAAGCCAAACATAGTCACTATCACCGTAACATACAGCGACTGAAAAACTGTTTCTCTGTGGGATGATGGGCCTGTTCTGCAGGCCTGGCAGCCCAATCCTGCATGTCCAGGTGCTGGATCGGCCTTAATAATAGGAAGTTATTTTCAAAGCAACTTAATAGCTTGCATTTATCTTTGCTGTATTTCACCACTGCTTCCCCTTTGAAGCCACTGTGCAGCCTTTGACAGTCCTTCCTACAGAACGAAAGCCAGTTCCCCCTTCAGCAATAGTGTGCAGATCCTCCGCAGGCCAGCAGAGCAAGAAAGCATCTGTGACAAGCAGCTTTCTGAGCAAGGAGAAGCCAAGACATACAGGCTCTAGATTTATGTATTAGACATGCTGCCATGGCATACAAATCACTCTGCGCTCAGTGCAATTCATTATCACATTGCTATGGCTGGTCACATTCTTCACAAGGTGCAAATGATGCCAAAAAGGCTTTTTACTTTCACGTGCCAAGACTTAACCATGCAGATTCAGGACCTCTTCTGCCTCCCCAGGGAAGTGAAACCAAAGTCTGCAGTTGTTCTGTCTGTGTGGGCACACCAAGTCCTAAAGATTTTTCCAGCACCCCACAGCAGTGCTGACAGGCAGGCAGCTCAGCAGTCACAGGGCTGGAATCGTGTCTGCTCCCAGTCCAGCCTCTTCCAGCAGCTGAGCCTGTAGCACTGTCAGTACCTGCCAATGTACATTAGCAACATCCTCTAACACAGGTAAATTCAACTAAGAATTTGCAGGCAAACCCAGGCATTTATTCTGCTGCATTAGCACACTTTGCAGTAACATTAGGAAGGCAAAGGACCTTTTAAATCCCTTGTGTGAATCAGTAAAGAGTCTTCAACAACAGGCATCGAGCAGCTAAAATAACTATGATTTACCTTAAGAAATGAGTAAAAAGGGGTGTGGGTTGTGCTGTTTCTTTACACATCTGCATCTTGATTCTGGGAAAGAGACACTGGGGAAGAACATGCCAGAAAACACAACTTTTCCTATGAAAAGCTTGTTGGGGGGGGGTTGGCAAGAACCCAAAATCAACAGTACTCAAACCAGAGATTGCAGAGTGTCGGGGAGCTGCATGGAGCATCAATTTGGGCATCTCCACAGATCAGACTACTCCGTGGAGCTGTGTCCCTTCTTGGGGACCATGGCTGCTGGCAATACTGCAGGGGTATATGTATCACAGCTCCTAGCAGGAGGTCTACAAAGTCCAGCAAGTTCCAACCCTCAGAAGTAAAAGCAAATCTGAGATGGAACTCCACTTCCTTGGGTGCTACACTACAACATTCACTCAGTCAAACACCACTATTTTGTAGGGACATAGGGCAGAGAGAGGAAGGAGAGGAAAGTAGACCTCATGAGGCAGAGCCATGTCACTTACCTCAAGCCAAGCTGGCTCAGGCACATATGGCATGATGAACATCATCCTCAGCCTTTGACACCACCCGCCAAGCTGCATGCCAGCCCTCTCTTGGCACAGAAAGGGGTATTTAAACTGCACATAGAACCACATCTTCCCCCCTCAGCCTCCACCCAAGCACCAGAGGCTTATTCCACTGCAAGACTTCATACTTTTGGGGCTAGCATGGACCCCTGAGATGAGCTGAGCCGAGGTGATGCAACCCGAGACAAAGAAGCCCCAGGATCCTCCTCTTCTCCTCAGACAACCCTCCCAAACACCCAGAGCTGCTCCTTCTTCTTCCTCCTCCTCCACCTCATAAGTTTCCCTCAGCAGCCTCGCGCCTGAAGCTGTGGGCGGGCTCCAGGTGAGGGCGATCAGCGCCAATCAGGACCGTTGGCGCAGGCGCGAGGCAGCGCCGCCTCCCGCCCGTC
>JAAGNO010028288.1:56704-69945 GCA_033439905.1 Ceryle rudis | reverse complement strand
AGGTAACCCCCGCCGTTTACCGGTGCACACCCGCCTCGCCACACCTCAGCGGCCCCACCAACACCAGCCCCGCTAACCTGGCCTGGACAGAGAAGGGCCGGGAACCAGCAGCCCTCAACAACCCGCGCAAGCGGAACAGCCGCGCCGCCATCTTGTGCCAGGCCGGGCTGGGGGGGCGGGGCCGCCTTTAAAAGCTGTGGCGGGGATGATATCGCCCCGTCACCGGTCGCTGGACGGGTTATGTTGTTATTAACTTATTATTATCGTTTTCTTTCCGTGTCGTTTAGAGGCAGATTTCTGGGTTCCTTCGGAGTTGCTCCTCTCTTCAACCTGTAGGGCGAGTGGAAGGATTTCTGCCGCCCAAAGCTTTTTTTGCACTACTCAGCTTTGTGGTCATCCCTGCGCCCACTTACCCATAAATCACTTCTAATACATCTGGGCTTACAAGGGTTATGATGAAACGTCGCTAGTATTATTTTTTCCTAATGTAGTTTTGAAATCACGTTACAGAGAGGAGCAGGAACACCCAAGGAGGGTGGCTGGGCCACCGGGACAAAGAGGCTTATGGATTCGGGGGGTTGTTGGTTGTGCCGGTCCGGAGCCACCCGAGGCTCCGTCCGCACCCCTCGGGAGGAACACAACAGCGGAGGCGTCCCCTCAGGGACGGAGCTGTCACCCCTTCTCAGTTCGGCAGACCGGCTTCTGGGGGGCTGCCATCCCCGGCCTTGGCGAGGAACCGAAACGATGAACCTGAGTTCACCTACAGGCTACTCCCGGCGTTGCGGAAGGGGAAGGGCGCGTCGAGTCCGTCACCGCCCCTCGGCGGCCATTTCAGCGGCAGGGCGGGCTTGCGCCGCCTGGGGAGTAGAGTGTGCTGTGGCCTCTCGGTGTAGGTGCGTTTTAATTTGTGCAGCCTGCGAACGAAAATCTTTTAGCATTCTTTTTTTTTGTTGTTATTGTTGAAGGGCTGCTTCCCCAAAAAAGGTATTTTATGATTATTCTGTGCAGGGGCCTTCCAAAGGAAGAGGAAAAACCACTGGAGGTGGAGGAAAGGATAAAGACTTAACAGCCTTGTAGTTCTTCCTCCCTTCGGCTCCACACCACCCTGACAGATTATACTCTTCTGAGTCAACCGTTTGGGAAAGTTTTGAGCTGCAAACGGGCATTTTTCACCGAGAAAGCAGCTCCTATCTGCTTCCCTTATCAGCAAACCCCTGAGATAGAATCTGACTAGAATTTGATGTTACCAGTTGTCATTGTGATGGGAATTGGGTTAAAATGATATACAATCCCCTTTAATAGGATGTTACATGTGTTTTCCGCAATCCCCATGTGGTGTTGGGGAACCTTTAGAACCTTCCAGAGCCATAAGATGGCACAACAGTTGTAAGCAGAAAGGGAGTCTAGAACCTTGATGTCTGTTGAGAAATAAAAGCTGAGAAGCAAGATGGAAATGGTTCAAAACGCAAAGCAGATCGGCCTGGAAGATATTTTTCAGCATCTGGTAATTTCAGAACTAATAATTTACTGGGAGGTGAATTGTACATAACCCACTGAGAGAATTGCCGTGGTTTCGGTGTTTATGTGTACTGATGTTTAGTCACAACCTACTGAAATGTCTTTTAACAGATAAAAAAAACCCCTATATTTTGATCAGCCCCATTTTCAGCTATAGTGTTCGTACAGTCTGAACCAGAAGATGGCACTACAGGAATAGCTAATCCTATAGGTGGGACTGACTGAAAGGAGCCTTGCCTCTTGAAGGGTATATGTGTTTTCCGTGTGACATACTGGCAATGCAGAGAGCTGTCTGTCTGTCTGTACTTACAGCCAGAAGGACCCGCGTTAAAAAAAAAAAAAAAAAAAAAAAACAAAAACCAACAGTTGCAGCCTCAACACTTGTACTGTTTATTCATTTGAGAGTCTGCCGTATTAGGCAGGAGGGAACCATGCAGGGCAGTTGAAAGGAAAGAAGTAAAAGAGAGTTTGGTGGGAATTACTGAATCTGGATGCCCAGAGGTAAGATTTGGGCATGCCTATGATGTTGCATCAGGTTGGGCTTCCTAGGGAGCACCCTCCTTGGACTGGTATAGGCTCCAGGGTGAGCCCAGCACCACAGCCTCTGGTCTGTGGGCAGGCAGGAGGCTAATGGAGATTTGCATACCTGGGAATACCCTGATCACCCAGTTTACAGCCTTGGCAGCTTTATTGCATCAAGAAAATCTGTCAAGATATAGCCCATCACACATGCACAGGGTAAAGTGATTAGGGAGTTGAGAGATGGCAGATCCTGCCCTAAACTACAGAAAAGCTGTTTGTCCAGGTTTCAAGTATCAGGTTTTGGGATCAGGAAACGCTTCATACAGCAGCGAACAGATCAACATTTTTCATACCTGTTTTTTTTTTTTGGAAGTGTGCTTGTAAAAACTTGAGCATTAAAAACAATTGTTTGTTGTTTTGGAGTTTTTTTGCATAAACTTGCAGAAGACAGAGTAGAAGTAGATACTGCAGCAGGGCAGAGAGTACAAATGCATTTGCAGATGCAGGTACTGTTTCCAGTTTGGGACCGTGCGTTTCTTACAGCAGCCTAATGGGACTTTACAGAGACACGGCATAGCCGGGGTTAAGTGACGGTGATGTACCTCTTCCTAGTTCAGTCTGTGTTACACGGGCAAACACTGTATCTCCCAGTCATTCCCACCACTAGCAATGTCCACCCCTTTCTAGAAGTGTTGCCGCTGTGGCATAGACACAAAGTCAGTGGGCTCCTGTGCAGTGTGTTACTGCTCTGACTGATGTTTGGGCTCTGTTACAAATTGGTTTGGTTGAACTGTCTTTTTTTTAGGAACCCATTTATGTTCTTTTCTTATGATTTCCAGTCTTAAATAGGTGATTGCTACAGCTGGAAGGGATCTGTATTCTCCTCAGTGCCTGCTCTTTTGGGAATGTCTAATGTGTTTACTTCAGTGAATGGAATTTAAAGCATTATCTTGCTGAAATAAGAATGCACATGGCCTTGCAAGATGCAAAGTTAGGAAATAAGGGAGTTGTAGGTTGCCTGGAGAATGTGTTCAAGTGAAGCTCTGTGGATAAGACAGGTTGAAATGAAATTAATTTTGATTTTGGTCAAATTCAATATTCCTGTTGTTCACCTGAGGAGCATCTGTTTGTTCTTCAGACATGAAGACTCTAGAAGTATATTCAGGTCAGAACAGCCATATGAAAGGAATTAGCTCTTTTCTAAGAAGAGATATTCATTGCTGTCTTTCATTCCTATTGCAAGTTAAAGAAATTTTAAAGGAATTCAGCAAACCTCATTGCATGCATTTTTCTGTCAGATAAATCACGTGCAACTTTCCCTGTGTATTCCTGAGCTATCATTATTCCTATTATGTCTGCAGCAGCATCTGTTGCTGTGGAAGAATGTTCTCCTCCAGGGCTGGGTGTGTTGGATTTGATTTGATAACAGGCAGTTTAATGTAGAAAACTATCAATTAATGCAGCCTGTGGACGCAAACATCAGGTATTTTGTAGAGCTTTTCCTGTGCCATTGACATGTACTTGGCTTTTAAATAATTTTTGAATTCCAAGGTACAAATCTGAAGTAGAGGAACTACTTATAGGTACATTCTTCTTGGCCGATCAGTCATTCAAAAGGGATCCTCTAACAGCTGGTAAACACAGTGTTCAAGCCCTGAGGGTGATTTCTGCCAGATGGCTGTCTATGTATTTGGGTAATAGAGACTCCTTTTAAAAGAGCTATGGTTACCTGTATTCCTCAGCTACACGTGCTGGTGGTACTGTCTGTAAAGCCAAGCTGCAGGATCTGACCAGAAGCTTTGAAAACATATCAAGGGACAGCAGTGACCCCTCTCACAAAGCACTTGATCCCTTTTTTAGCCTTTCAGTCCATGTTGCAAAGAGTGTGGCCAACTATTCATATCTGATACAAATAGCCTAGAGGTTTGATTTCTGAGTAGGTTATTTAAAGCTTATGTGCTGCCTTCTTTCAAGAAGAACCCAGGTGACAGTTAAGCACGTCTGCCCATCAGGGGACCTTCATGTTCTTCATCCAACTTTTCTATGTTGGCATTGTAGTGCAGGGCAAGCTGGAATAAGATGCAGAGCTCTCAGCTTACTTCTCCCATGATACGTGACTCTCCTTCGTGTGCCTTTGCATGGGGTCACACAGTGTTAGTCACGTGGGTGTGAGACGATGAGGCAGAGAGAGACGGGCTGCAGCCGATGTGCGTGCCTTTGAGCGGGTCTCCTCAGGGCATGGGCCCCTGGGAACCAGCTCTCATTCCTCTGTTCTGGTGGAACAACACAATCATGCTCTCGCTCTCTGGCCACATGTGGCAGATAGGCACACCGCTACCAGGAGAACCAGCTACTGCAACGTGTGCCTCGGAGCACCAGAGGGATGCCACAGCCCTCCAAGATCTGTGTGTGAGGTCCAGCAATAGCTGGGTATCAGCAGGGAGAGAGATGTGGGAGTCAAGTGTGTGAGTCTCAGTGAGTGAGCTGAGAATGTGATTTGGCAGGCCTGAAGATGATGGTGGCAGGTGATCTCGCACCGTGAGGCAAGATTTTGTTTTGCCCAGGTCTTTTATCATGAAACTGCAAATATTCTGCTTAAAAAGGGTCACCAGTCTAGGGTGCAGGCCTGAAGTCTGTGGCAGCTCATCTTTTTCTGCTAGTTGGATAGCTGTCAACATTTTTCAGCATGCAGTAGCACTGGTTTGGAGCAGGACTGTACAAATTGCTCAGTAAATTATTTCAAAATGACTTCTACCAAAGCTCCAGAAGAGCAGCTGTTTCGGGGAGCACTCCCAGTAAAGATGGACGTTGCAGACTGAAGTCCTGCTTTCCTCCGTCGGGAGAGTTTGTTAATGTGTTTCACTTTAACATGTGGCCCAGGATAAAAATTCTCAAAGATAGCTATGAAGGATTCAAAATTTCAGCAAAGTTTGCCTCCTGCTCAGAGCTGTTGTTTTACATAAATCAACTGCAGATCACTAAAAATGCACCTAATTTTCAAGCAACGTAGATCAGAGCAGCAGGTTGTGAATATAAAAGGCACATAAAGGTGTTCACTGAACACAGCAGACGTTAATATACTTAAGGAATTGCTGAATGTTGAAGGTATTGTGTAAATAAGGAATCATCTCCAAGAACAGGGCTACTCCCTGTGCATGCAGTCAGTCTTGTGTATGTATAAGGATGAAAATATACTTTTGTACTTTTTATTGTGTCAGAATCAAAATGATTCTGATATGGTAGCAATGAGCACTTCCAAGAGTATTTTAAAAGTGCCTCTGTTCAACAAGTAGTGATGCTTAAGAGTTTCAGATTTCACATTTATTATTTTTTTTTTTGGTAATTGGGAGAAAGCTACTCCATTTATATGGTTTAATAGAGCTCAAATGATGAAGATAACACTGAGATCAGCCCTCCTGAGCTACTTTATAAGTGCCAAGTAACTTTGAAGCTACATTTCCTGATTCTAAATTCTTTAGCTTTTCTGCTATTTTAACATAGTTGGTTTTTATGTGCAGAATACTTTCAATTAACAGTCACTGGGGTTTTGTATGCAGTAGTTCTGATGAGCATTTCCTCCCCTGGTCTTCAGCTGAAATCCAGCCTACCTCAGCCATTAACCAAAAACATTCTCACCAATTCAGAGTTGGTGTTGTGGAAGGAGCTTGAGAAGTCTCCATTTCAGTTTGGGCTTCGACACAGATCAGGAGCTGTTGATCAGCCATGGCTGTACCTATTAGTCCAGACAAATAGAGAAGTAAGTTTTCTTATTCCCAGTTTAGCAAAGGGCTGGGAGAGAATTACTGTATAGGTAAGAGAGTAGCTCTAAACTCAGCAGAAATGGTGTGATGGAAGCTACTACTAAACTAGGTAAATTTAAGTAATGGGTTTAATCTGCACTGAGCAAAGAAGGATTACTTTAACAGAGGCTTTGCTACATTCAAGAACCTAAATTAGCTGAGCACCACCCTTGTAGGTGCTGAGCTCAGAGATGTAGAAGGGTATGCTGGGATATTTGTACTGTCACTGGGGTGATTAGCAAGGTTGCCTTGTAGGTGTAGGGTTGTACTCTGGGCTTGTGTAGATACTGGCTTGTCTTCCCTGTGGGGCTTGTTGCACAACTTAAGCAAACTTGACGAGGGTAGGTAAGTCCTGCCCTTCTGAGAATGTGTTCTTGCTATGTGTGCTGTAGTCTGTACAGGCTCAACTAATTGCTGTTTTTTACTTCATCAGGAATGTGCAAGAGATGAAGTAATATCACCCCTTGCTCAGAAGATCACATGTGTTCCTGAAGGACTAAGGAGCAGACCAGAGGAAACATTTTAAGCTAAACGCAGGTGCTTTATTTGTCGTCTTCTAAAAGAAAACTTAGTTTTTCAGATATACAGAAATGTTACAGATGAGAAACTCTGAATTGAAGCCACTTTTTAAACTAATGAGGCAGTTAATAAGCACTGTCATTTGTATGTACCTGAAAAATGGTAGCGTTCACTATAGCATGGAGGAAAAAATGGATCCTTTGTTGTCTCACAGAGAGCCAAAGAAAATGCCTTTCTGAGGAAGCAGTCTGGAAAGCTGATATTTGGAAAGTTAAAAGAAAAAACTTAGTTTGGTTTTGTGTTTCTGAATTGATGGAGTTGAGGAGTGTGATAGCTTAAGGAGTGAGCATAAAATGCCCATCCCCAGTTTCCCCTGGGGCACCAGGTATGCGTGGCGTGTTAACATACACAGCATTCGTGTTGTTCTCTGTTTAAGATATGGATGAATGATACCTAGTTTAAGATATGCGTGTCTTCTGTAACAAGCTTGTAGAAAACAATTAAACTCTTTTACCTGGAAGGAGGTGTAGCTTTCTTGTATTTTTGCCAGGTCTTTTGGGATTCAGTGGATCATGTGTTCTCTTGAGCCCTGGAGAAGAGTTTTGTTAATGGCAGCTGAAAGTCTGAAAATAGGAGCTTCCCCTCAAATTGAAAAAGACCTTTTATGAGTCTTGAGTACCAGGAGCTCTGGAAAACATTCTGGAAACTTTGTTTGCTTACTTTGGAAAGTGGCTCTCTACACAATTCTTCAATTTAATGATGAAGTGGATAGCAATTTCTTTTTTAGTAGATATTTTAAGGCCTCATTTTTGTCATAACTTCTTATAAGATGTTAAAACTGACCCACAGGCACTCTGTTGCCTCCCTCCATGCTTTTAATACTATGTGATGTCCCCAGACATACTAAACCTACTGCAGGGTGGGTGAGGGTTATGTTGTTATGACTAGCTAATTAGCCAGGTTGTATGAAACTAAATATCACCATCCCCACTGTAGCTGTGGGCAGGCAATCACTGTCGTGCTGTTTTGAAGTGTATGCGGAAGATGTGAAATGAAGATGTATAGGGGGCTGGGGGGTGGTTATGGAGTTTAACTTTTGAGGTTGTGAACTCTGCACTATGCTGACCTTCCTACAAATTGTACCTGACTGCAGGGTTTCTTCTGTATTTTCTTTCTTTACATCCTGCTGTGAAAAGTTAAGCATGGATTTCGGCAGAGATTTTTACTTATGCAACTGTGCTAGTTTCAGAAAGGCCCTTGAATTAAATAATATTTTTGATCTGAAAAGGACTTTTTTTTCAACTGGTCTTATCACAAGGCTCCTTCTCCCCAGTGCAAGCATTTTGTAGCTCCCAATTGCAAGTCTGCATGAAGTGTAAATTGAGTTTCAAGTCCAAAAAACCCCAAATGGGATTGGCTTAAAGACACAAGACTTGTTTTTCCAAGATGTAACAAATCATGGGTGTTTTGTTTCTTCACGTTCTCACTTCTAAGACTACTTCACAAGTTTTGTGACAATCGTGAGAGATTGATTTACTCTTCTTAGTCCAGGTGATGTCTGGGGTTTGCTTGTCATCTCTTGGTCCTTGTAGCAGAGCCCTAGAAAAATAACCTCAAGTGTGACCAGACATGGTGAGGTAGAAGCAGTGTTATGCACTCCTCCTCACTTCTGATTCTCTTAAGGATCTGCCTTTATGGAAATTGGATGTGGCGTCTACTACGTGAGCATACGTAGCAGGACAGTACTAAGAGGGTAGAAATTGTTCAGACCTATGTGCTTTGATGTAGACCAGAGGCAGAGAGGTTCCTCCCTTTTGCTGCCTGGCATACATCAGGGAGGTGAGAAAAGGTCAGCACAGAGAACAGTGCCCCAAGGAGAAATGTTTCACATGGCTGGAGTAAATGTAATTGAGGTGCTGCTTTTGTCACTGGTTTTCTCAAGACTTTGTGCTGTCCACCTGTTCTGGTCCCTCTTAACGTGCTCCTCATTGCCCAGTTGTACTCATGAGACCATGAATAGGCCATGTGAGCTTCCGCAGATGTTTGTGAGGTTGGGTAAGAGCTGAATTCCCTTGGAGCAATGCCACTGGCTGCAGTTCGCCCCATGACATTTCTCTGTGCCCAAATGCTGTTCGTCCAGCAGAAAACTGTACTACCCTTAAGGAAATAAACAACGTCTGTAAACTATGGAGACACAATAAAAATGAACTTGTCTGTTTAGAAGTATAATGGCAAATAATAATTACCATTGGTGTTTCTATTAGCCAGCGTGAATAATTTGGAACACTTGTCGTGCTGCTGAGGAAATACACACATGCATTTTTATTGCTTTTTGTCATTCTCCCTCATCTGTTGATTGAGGCCTTTCCAGGGGACTGGCAGTAGCCTTTCTTTTACAACAACCAATCTGATTTAGGAGTGCTGCTACCTATCATTGCTACATTGACAGAGAAATGAAAGGTTGATGAACTAATCTATACCATCCTCCTAAACTGTAGATTTTGGTAATGGAAAGTTCAGTTTAATGCTCTAATAAACTGTGGTCTGATATGTACTGTGCCAATTAATCTAGAAGGTAGATGTGAGAGTGCAATTTTATATTTTCAGTAGCATTTCAGATTTAATTTTGAAATAATGTAGGTGCCCAGATAAATAAGAAAGTATTGCATTTTTCATTATAAAATAAATAAAGAATAGGTTACTTAAGGAAAGATCTTTTCTTCATTACGCATTTGAGCACTTCCTTCTATCCCTATAAAAGTCAACCTCCCCAGCATCAGAAGGATGTAGACTTAAAGCTGCAGCAGGACGGTAAGATAGTACTTGGAAGAAGACTGTTTGAACGTGTTGTGTTTAAAGCCCAAGATCTGGTTGCAAACCTGCTGAAGTGGAACAATTGTTCTTGTAATAATGGTATGAAATACCGTAAGAGGGGAGCTATGTGAAAAGGGAATATCTGTGTGGAAGGAAGTTTACATCACTAAGAAGGTTACATTTGTGAAGTTTGTTTGGCCAGGAGTGTTGTACATACTGTGGCTTTTTAAAACCTCAGTAGTAATGTAGAGAAGATGGATATGAAGTCTAAGAGCGCTTAGTGGTGTGAATAGCAAAGTTTGCCTGCCAGAAAGATAATGTCTTTGCCAAACTTTCTCTCCATGGGTTTGCCATCATGACATGAAGGTTGGGACTAGCAGATCTGTGTGAAGGAGCCAGGTAGTGTTATGTAGTGATGTCAGGCACCTCAGCAATAGGAAATAATCAGATATATTGGTGTAGTATAAAACTGTTGGATATGTCTCCAAACCGATGGCAAATCTTCAAAGCTTTGGCCTGATGCTGTGAGGTGGTGTTGAGTGTATACTTTGGCTCCTGTGGTGTGCAGGTCTGGCAGAAACAGCAGTGTAGAGGTCTTTTGCTCATATGTGGGGTGGCAGCTCACTCAGTGAATACAGCTGTGTCAAGTGCAGAATTACATTCTTGAGCTCTGTAACCTCCTCTCTTCAATCATTCTCACCTTTCCACCTTGGTTTGGTAGGGCTCCTGCTCCATGGTGCTGGTTGCTGCATCTAGTGCTGCATACCAAGTGCATACTAGCGTTTTGCAGCTTGGCCTTCCTCTAGGGATTTAGCTCTGCTCCCAAGATGTTAAACTGTCCATTGCATTGAGTAATGGAAAGTATGTTCATTAACAATGCTCTATTTAAAATACAAAGCAGATGTAAAGATGGCAAGAGGTGTCAGATGACAGGGACTGTGAATGACTTTTTCCCCTTGCAGCCTGAGCAGATGCAGGGAGGCTTTCCCCAGCTGCCAGGGTCTTCTGGCTCTCTCTGCGGACAAGGTGGAGTTTGGTCATGGTGTGTCATGTGCCATACTGGAGTGTAGCGGTGCTTCTTGTGTGGTGTATTGATTTCCTTAGGTGAATAAAAAATGAGGAAGCAAGTCTTTTTTGAGGAGCATTCCCCAGAATCATGCTTGGGTTACTAGGATGGAGGCAGAAGGCTGAAACAAGTTCAAGCTTTAAATGATTTTGAGGAAAAGTAGGTTTCCTTGATTTATGGAATTAAAGCTGACAGAGAGATCTGGGGCTGGTGTGTTTCTCAGGTGTAAAAACTGTGCCATGAGATTGCCAAACATTTTGGGTTTATGTTTTCAAAATAAATTTTAGAAAAGTTTCTGTTGAAGTTGTCAGTGTGTGGAAGAGGCTAGTATATAGGAAGTTTGCCATTCTTTATATATTGCTGATTTTTAATTTTTTTTTTTTTTTAGGAACACCCTGATTTGATTTTCCCTTATAAGAACAGTAACATTTTTTGAGAGATTCATCTCAATTTATGGTGAATTTTAAAGTTACTAAAACCTTTGGACAGCATAAAAATTCATTCCCTATGTGGCTCTCTGAAATACTTTGAGACTCAGTCTCAGAATACTCATTTCCCATTAAACTCTGTTTTCATTTGGTTCATCTGAAAAATTTATTTCTGCTTTAATTTTTGAGGAGTTAGAGTAGCCAAGGTAACATTACCTTAATTCCTTGCAATTAGAGTTCAGAGACATACTGTCAGGCTGGTTATGTCCTGTATTCTGACACTTTGTTTTAGAGAAAAAATAGGAGTTTTTAAAAACGGTGGCTTGAAAATCTGTCTATTCCTGCACTGGTGACTAGTCATCTCATGTTGTTGGTCACACAGGTTTGGTCCCCAGATATTTCAGAAATTAATAAAACTTGCAATTTCAGAGAAGAGAATATGATGGAAATTTTGGCCTTTCCTTCAGGGCTGCGTCCAACCTTGGGCTAGGCTGGTTCTGTGACTAGATGACAAAGCAGTGTGACAGGGTGGTGTAAAAAGGAGGCTGGCAACATATATGATGAAATGCTGTTTTGGTTTTTGTTTGTTTGCTTGCCCAGCAACTGAGATCTGCAGTTTCTTGGAAAGAGAAACCCCATGGAACATACGTGTAGGCAGTATGTTGAGGAACACTAGGGTGTTTATTGGTCCCTTGAGAAATGCCATCCAGGCTGGGGCCCTGCAAATAACTTTATTAAATGTATCTCCTACTTTTTTTTTCATTGCCTCTTTAGGATAAGGTTAAATATCAGCTTCCTTTTTTTTCCCCCTCCTTCCTTCTATTAAGGATTTTTCCCATTGTGCCCATAGCAACTGCAACACCCTGTAAGCTACTTGCTGGCTTAAGTCTCTAAGCAGGGTATATAATTCAGAGCTTCATTTGGCCCTGTCTACCAGCATGGTGAGAGTTTAAATTGGAGATTTTTTTGGACGGGGAAGCCTTAGAAGAGAGGCAGCTGCTCTTTGAATGGCTGTGGTTTATTCTGGTGCCAGCTGCCCCCGCTGTGCCTTGCTGCACCTGTTGGCACTTGAATTATGGTCATTTCATGCACAGTAATTTAATAAGGTGAAGTGAGATTTTAATAGAACAAGCTGACCCTCCAATGGGGATGCAGGCAGTTTCATGAACACTTAAGGAAAAGAGAGAGGAGCTATGTTTAAGGGTCAGGATGTGCAGGTAACAATACATCCCTGAGAGCTGGTTATTCCCACTGTCACTGCAGAAGAGGTAATTGGACTCCTCTTGCTGTGGCCTGGGGAGTAACCACCTCAGGGTTTGTTCCCAAGTGTAGAGCCTTTTGGGGTGGCTGATATTTCTGATTGCTTTTTCAAGTTGTCCCTAAAGCTACAAATACAGGTGGTAGCCAAGATCCCTTCCTGATAGTGTTGTGGAACTGCTATTGCAGCATTACAGAGGAAATATGGCTAGGAAAAGTGGCTCTGTGTGACACACATGCCCACCCTAGCAGGGCCACCATGGATGGTTTTTTGTGTTTTGCCTGGCTGTGCAAGGGCAGGTGTCACCTTGAGCCCTACTCTGACACCAGCTACCAGGTCTCATTCTCCAAAACCTGTTTAAGTGCTGATGTAGGTGGTAGTTTCCCAATTACTCCTTCTACCAGTCCCCAAGGAAAACCCTTTTCATTCAGATTAAGTAGAGTGACCTCCTGAAGATTTCTATAATTTTTTTTTTTATAAAACTTTATTTTGTGAAATACAGTATACAGAGAAAATAAATGCTGAGTGATGCTTTGAGTGGGTTTGAACAGCTTTAGCAGAAAAAAAGACTTTATAGCCACAAAGTGACCACAGGGATTTATTGATGCTTATTTTTCCAAGAGATTAGATTATTTCAATGCAAACAACATAGAAAGAGATGCTTTGGATGGATGGATCCTGGGTGGTAGCAGTTTATTCCATCTAGCTTGCCTTAATGAAAATTCAGGGTTTTAAAATGAAGGTGTCGTGACCCAGAGGTGATGCCTGTGGATGCACTGGTAAGAAGTGGTGAGTTTGGAGGCACATCCAGTTCTATGAAGTTTCCATGCTGATGGTGACAACTGAGCAAGAAGTTCAGGCAAATCTCGAGTGCCATCTCATCTTTCTGAATTTGACTTTTTCTAGGAAGGAATTGGAGAGTTGGATTTAAGTCAATGTTCACTGAAGAAACACTTGCAAAAAGACAAACTGAACCATTGATTTCTATTTTGAGGCATGTGGTGTTTCATGAAGGAGTTGGGAATGTGTCTTTCCTGGGATGGAATAACAAACAAGCCCACAGACTCATGATATTTTGTTTGCATTTTGAGAGGTTACATTGGGTTCATTTGGTTGGGGTTTTTTTGACAAAACAGCAGCATATCAGGTTTGTGTGGATTTGCTTTGGTGTGTTTTGGTTTGGTCTTTTTTAATGTTGGTTTTGGTTTTTTGTTTGGTTTGGGGTTTTTTTTGGGGAGGGGGGGAACAGGGAGGTTTGGGTTTTTTTGGGTTTTTTTTGGTTTTTTTTCTTACTTGTAGAACAACTGTGAAATCAT
>JAAGNO010028288.1:39825-56604 GCA_033439905.1 Ceryle rudis | reverse complement strand
GGGAGGGGGGAACAGGGAGGTTTGGGTTTTTTTGGGTTTTTTTTGTTTTTTTTTCTTACTTGTAGAACAACTGTGAAATCATTTGGTACTTTTGAAGCCCACTTGACTACTGATCATGACTGTTAGAATACTCTTTCAGATGATTATTTTGTCTGAAGAGCTGTTCTCAGTAGTTCACACAAGTATTCAGGCTATTCTGTCTTTACAGAAATCTACAAATTATCAGAAGGTGTTGCTTTGATTTTCTTTTTAAAACAATCTTAACATTCATATAGATTATACTATGCAAACTGACAGCTTGAGACATTTAATTTTGTATGACAGCAGAGATCTAGGGTGATATTTAAGCCTCCTCATGAATAAACTGAGCATTTCTTTTCATGGTTCAGGTATGTTTGAATAATCCCCTAAACAGAGTTTCCAACTAGTTAGAGCAATGAACAAGGCCCAGGAATCTGCACTCCTGTCTGCTTTGCTCTTGGACAACAGTCTTATTTTGTTCTATTTCTATCACTGGGGAGATGGTGTCACGTTGGTTTTGTAACCTATATCTGGCCACGGGCATATAGAAGCCTTTAAACATAGCACAGAGACGAGGCTAAGTGTGCAAATGAGGAAAACATACCATTTGGTGTCTGGGGAAGTGCACTTAGACAGACAAGATGTGCTTTACAAACGCTGTGGAAAAATACAGAGAAGTTAGGAGCAGCAAATGTTACTTTGGGAAATACCTTTAAACATAACAGCTGTTCATGAGCTGATGACATTAAAACCCACATATTCCTGATCAGATTTGACACAACAATGTGATAGAAAGTTCTAAGTGTTTAATGTTGTACAAATCAAATTCTCTTCCTGAATAAGTGTGATAAGACTAAATATACGTCAGAGCACTTTGAGCCTTAGCTGTAGGATTGGTTCCAATCACTGCAACTGCTCTACAGAAAGTCAGAGTCTAGAGATCTGGCATTGACTGAAGTAGCCTTCTCTGCTGTGGCTGAACCTAGTCTTTCGTGTGGTGTGACTGCACGCTAAGCATATTGCAGCAGCTGGTTTAATGCGTAAGCCTGGCAACCTAACTCAGCTGTAGCTTTGTCCAGCTGATTTGCCTCAGAGCCTAAAAGACAACTGCAGTGAAACTCTGCATGAGAAAGAAGAAATGTAAGATGAGAGAGTTTTGAACTCTTGCACCTGCCTTCATAGTTGATGCAGCCATTGGAGTCTTCCTGACCTTTCATGAGTTCATCTACTTCTTCTTCTGTCATCTTCTCACCTGGTGAGTGGAGAGAGCTGTTAGTTCCTCCACAGGCACACAACTGATGCTGAACCGTACAGCTTCTCCAAAGACTTTCCTTATTTTCTGAGTTAGTAATAAAAAGACCTATACATGAACTGAGCTTTATTAATTTTATCTTTCTTTAGAAGTTCTGCATGTGCATATAGACACGGGGATTCAAGTTATTTGTACAGTCAGACTATGTGGGAAACCCTCTCTCTGTGCCCACATGAATGACATCACTGAGTCATACAACCTTTTCTCTCCATTACTCAGATAACAGGCACTCTTAATACCTAGTCCAAATTTAGAAATAATAAAACTTTTCCTTTGGGCTTTCTACTGAGTTTTCTGTTTGGTTTCCTTGTGGATTCCCAGTTAAGAAATCCAGAGTCTTTTCTGGCTTTGTAACCTCCTACCTCTACAAACTGGATTTGTAGAGGATTCTTTCCTCCCTCTCTTATGCCTTCAAGCAGCAGCAATTTTTCAAGTGCTCGGAGAGATAATCCCTTACCCAGAGTAGCCAGTACGTGACGGAGTTCAGCCCCCATGACTGTGCCATTGCCTTCCTTGTCAAAGACACGCAGACCTTCAACGAAGTCTTCATAGGTACCCTGTTCCTTGTTGTTAGCAGCTGCTTGCAACATGGGCAGGAACTCTTCGAAAGTTATTTTCTTGGCATTCATTTCTGGAAAGAAAGCACCAGTTGCTTCATGGTGGACACTTCTACATGTGCCCCTATGGGATATTTGCTCTGAGATGTGGGAGAGAGCCCCACCTGATTGACACCCCTCTTTCTATCCTTTAGTCTTTGCCTTGGGATTTGGCAGTTACTTTTCAGAATCTGGATTCTCATCGTGGAAGTCAGTGTTCACATCCATCCCCTTTTTTTCTTTTTGCATCCTTGCTCTAGCCCCCTTTTCCTGTAATTTTATACACGTAACGTGCATGTTGTATTTTTCTTTCAGAAGTTAAACTTCATGTATAAATTGATCTTTGGAATGATTCTGGGAATGAGGAAACTACAGAATACCATAAAACAACTCTTGATCCCCAGCTGTGGGAAAAGGTAACCAGAGTGGGATATTTGTGATTTAGACAAGCCCCTGGGGTTGCTGGCATGTTACTGACCTCTTAAGGGTCTTGGATGTGGTAGCAGAGACTATTAGCAAAAGAATAAACTAAAAATAGGAATGTTCAATGGGAGTGGTGTCCAAATTTACTATTGGCATGTTTAGTGTGGAGGTTTAAGGACTCACAAGCTTAGTGCATGTAACCCCTTTGTTCTTGTGAGCCAGGAGTTGAAGTTAGTACTCAGTGATGCCTTCCCCAAATGTTCATTTTTGTTGGAGCAAAGCTGCCAAATAAAATGATTTTTTATTTTTCTCCTGGATCTTTGCAAAGAGCGGTCTTCACCTGGGAAGCAATTAAATATAACAGCTGGAAACATGCAAGAGATTTTTTTTTTAATCTATAGATGTTACAGAAACTATTTTACTACCCAGCTTTATCAAAATCACTGTCAGTTATTGCTGTAATGACTTAAAGTATGGTCATGCTCTCACCTGTGAGTCATCTGCTTAGTGCTTTCTCCTGGTTCTAATGCTTAACTTGGGTCTTTTGAATTCTTCCTCAGAGCTGCCTTTACCAGGCCTGAGGGTATAATTTAGCCCACCTTAACATTGTTCTGCCTGGCTGAAATTGTGGATCGTCTGCAGCTAGGTCCTTGTTAGAATGAGGTGACTACAGCATTTACTATTTCTTTTATCTCTAATAGGGGAGAGAAGGAAATAAAAACGTCTGCTATAATAAATGGTCAACATATGCCTCAGCATGCCCAAGTTTGTAGGAGCTTTGAGCAGACCACCCCAGTCAGCAGAAATATACAGGTGAATATAAAAAATAGACTGCCAGCAGCACTGTGTGTTATACCTACACCACACTGACAGCAGAATGATTACTACAGAGAGTTCTTCATATCCTAAGAAGGCTTTCCTCTCTTTGAGCACTGTGTTCCACATCACCATCATCCTTTTCAGAAGGAGCTGGAGAAATTCCATTGTTACTTCAGTTTCCCCCTTGCTCCTCATCAGAGCAAAAGCTCTTCTCCCTCCTGCTGTGACTGATGTTACCCAATTACAGTCCCCCAGCCTCAAGAAGGGCCTGTGAGAGACTGTAGGGTACTTACCCTCTTTGCTGGGGTTGCCCAGGATCTTGTTGACCTCAGCATTTGTAGGGTTCTGCCCCAGTGCCCGGATGATATCACCAACCTGGCTCAGGGTGATCTTGGCATCACCAGTCCTGTCAAAGAGGAGGAAGGCCTCCTTGAAGTCTGCAATGGAAGAGTAACAGTTAAATTGAGCAAGGCAGCTCCCTATTGACAAAGAGGTGAACCTGTTGTTTCCTGGCACTGTTCCACCAACTCCAGGAGAGATAGCCAGGAGAATATTTGGCCCACAATTCCAAGAAAAACTCCTCCCCTCTGACACTTTGGTTTTGCTATTTTTAAACTTTTATATCTACCTTTCATAGCTTTTTCTGGTTCTAGTAGCCATCAATAGCTTGGTGATTGACCCTATGGTTACTTCAAGAATGGCGGAAGATAAGCTTTCTACGAACATTGCCATTCAAGAACAGGTTTCTTTACATGACGTAGCAGAAAGTAAAAATGTTCTTAACCATGCCACCTTATCTCACCAGTGGACTAGGACTCTTCTGTCAAAGTATATAGTGGTGCAAACCACCTGCCTGCTTCAAGAGTCCGGCCTGCAATCCCAGCGTCAAAACTGTACAGTGCTAGTGGGAAACTTGAAGGTGAATTTCAAATGCTGCTACTATTGTTTTCCTTTAAAGTTGCCATACAATGGCATTTCAACCCATAGTTGTTCCCTCTCTTCTCTGCCCTTTGCAGTCTGTCCCTGCTTCTTACAGATGCATGAATATCCAGCTTTTCCAGTGGCAGTATTTGTGCAGTGTCTTTCCTGTGTGTACACTTTGAGATTTTACTTCTTTCAGTGCTGCGGAGTGACATTCACTTATTTCCCCCTCTGCTGGACAAGAAGTTGGGATACAGACGTTTCTGCTGCCAAACTTAGCACAGATGGTTGCCTGCGTCGCATTGCCAGTCTTCATCTTCTGTTGCAAAGTTCCGTATTAATCATCGTACTATATTTTTCAGGGTTTTTTAGAGCATTTGTTGAAATGAATAAAGAAATCTGCTTTTTTTTTTTTTTTAAAAAAAAGAGGTAGGTTGGGCAAATGTCAAGGGTCTAGCTGAAAAGCCATCTTTGAACCTCATATGTCAAGAGCATCTTGAACTGTCGTTGATCTTTTCTGTACTGATGTGGTTTAGCTCCAAGTAAACCAAGTGAAATGTCTTTCCCTTGGCTGTGATGCTCTTCCAGCAGCTAGAGAGGCTTCGTGTTTCACAACTTGTGGAGGTAGAATGGTCTTTGTGCCTTGGGGCAGATTTAAGAGTAATAAACTGTATTTCAAATCGTATCTTCATTCACCTTGTGCTGGGGCATGTGACACGGAGGTATTTAGGTTCTTGCTTTAGCCATCCATATATTGCCTTAGTGGAGGAGCTCCTGGCACCCAGTAAAACTTGCTGATAGAGGGTGTCAGCTTGGTATACTGTAATCTAATACAGCTGAAATGAATCCTCTTACTGTCTGGTGTAAGAGACCTATAACCCTTTACTGCTAACCCTCTCCCCTTACACTTTTTATTGCAGGGAATGAAATCAAGGTCTTCTGGAATTGTGTAGAGCTTCCCCTTACAATATACAACTCTAGCAGCTGAAGTCGATAGAGCTGTAGTGATTTATACCATATGACCCAATCTTTCATCTGGTGCATTAGTGACATTTAGTCAGAGCAAGGTATAAACCAATGCCAGTTTGCTATTAGCAAAGCCATCAGGACAGTTTCTCTAGTTTGTAAATCCCATGAAGTTTTATATTCACTGGGTTCTGAACACTGCTTGCCAGATATGTCTTTACTGATGGGTTTGGGGTTTGTTTTTTTAATACCTTGTCCTAGTTTATACCTCTACTGGAATAATTACATCTAAAATCCTTCTGTGAGGAGGGTACTACCCAGCTGCCAGTGCATCAGCTTGTGTGGATGGAAATAGTTATTGAGTGGGACATCTCATTCCTGGGAAGTTTTCCCCCCCTCAAGTAGCTTTTAATTGCTTTGCTGCTTGGTTCAGTCATCCCAGCATCACAGCAGCTGGATGATCTGAAATACGCAAGGAAGCTGAAAGAAATAATTTGCTTTGTTATACACGCCAGCAGCTTTGAATTGGTGTCATTTTTCCATAAACCCTCCCAACCCTTCTACAAAAGTTTTAGAATTAAAGTGAGGAAGAGTACAATTTTTATTTCTTTTTTTTACTATTTTTTTTTCGTTGACCAGGAGTGTTTGCACTGCAGGAATTGTTTCCAGTCTCACTGCACTATACCTCTCCTTATAGCTTTGGTGTAACCCCGAGCAGGCCGGTGTTACAGGAAGCTTAGAGCTCTCTTAGACCTGCTTCTAGCTATTCCTCTCCCTCTGGATTTCTAGTAAATCCTTTTATCTTCTCCTCTAAATACTTTGTCCACACTGAGATGTCTACTATGTTTGCTACTGATTTTTTGTCATTTTTCTTTAAATCTATGTTATTTACTATAGCCCAAATGCATCTCTTAGAATATTTTAAACACTCCAACTTATATTTCCAGAGCTTTAATGGGGATTTTTGTTTATGTCAGAATTTTTCATTCTCTTTATAGCAGATTGGAAAAATAAAAAATAATTTTTAAAATTTGGAACTTGCTGGTGGCTTATGAAGCGGAGAATACAGCATATCCAGACTGTTGTCTTAATAAGTAGCAGTTTACTTGCTGTCTCCGTGCATCATGGATGTATTTACAGTAACAGTGGCATGTGGGCCTCTTGCATCTGGTCATGTTAAATTGCAATGTTACAGCAGCTAACTTAAATTTTCAGCCCACTCCCTCCTTCTGTTGTCCTTCATCTGCAGATTTCCCCTGTGACTTTCAAATGCAAGGCCTGTTTTCAGCATCCTTGTGAATGGCCAGCACAGAAGCACAACTGAGAGATGTTCAGTAGGTAGAGCTGGTAACACCAGCATGTTTCCTCTTCGTACCATGGCATAAACTTCTCAGCTTTGGCAGCACATGAGCACCCAGCTAAATTACATGTAAATCTCCAGTCAGATGCTTGTTCAGCAGAACTCAGCACTGCTTCTCTAAAGTCAAGAGTGTGATGATTTATACCAGCTGAAGTCCTAGATCATCTTTTCATAAAGGTTAAACTTCTGAGCCTGTAGCTCCTCTTTGAACCCACATACATGTAAAACACATTGGCTCTCTTGTAACTTACCATCCTGTTGCTCCTTGGAGAACTCGATCTGTTGGAAGGAAATCAATCACAAAAAATAGCTTAGGAAGGGGGGGGGCTGGGGGAGAACCTGTTTGTTTTCTAAAGCATCCAGCTCAATCCATGAGTCATCTTCCATAACAGCAGAAATGTGGCCTGTCAGATGTACAGAAGTAATGCAGATAGCAAAAGAGCTGTTAAGACTAGTGAATATTTAGCATTTGTTAGCTGTTATGTCCCCCCTTCTGCCCCCTGTTAGAAGTTTAACTTTCATTTCACTTACCATTAATTTGGTCAGGAGTGAAGGACTGCAGTTGGGGAGAAAGAGAGAAAAAAGAACTAGTGCTGCTGAAAATGCACTGAGAGAAAGCAAATAGCACAAAGTAGCCGAGTGTTTCCCATATCTGACTTGCCTGCTGTAATTGGGCCATAGCAACCTAAACTATCAACTTCCCTTGTAAAAATGCCTAACTATATCTGTTCTTAAAGATTCCATTAAAATCTGCATCCCAGGGAAAGCCAGGGTTGTGACTAGAAGCAATAAATCTGAAGTCTCTTAACTAACAAACTCATTAATGTACCATCACTAGGTCATTTACTCTTTTAGTATAGACCTGTTCTATTAAGACCATTCGAAAGAGTACTGCTTAATAAGCAGGCTTTATTACATTAACATAGAAATTAAACCAATCCCTTAAGGTTTGTGTTTCGATTAGTTTTTGATAGTATATTGTTTTATAAAGTACTAAACTATGATATTCTTACATAAAAATATTACAATTTTCCTTTGCTGCTTTATCAGGCGTTATCCAATTTAAAAAATAAAACCACCAAAACTAAGTGCCAGACAGCATTAGCAAATTGTAGCCGTCTGAAGCTACAGGAGCTGCACGTCCACTATTGCCTGGTGCAGAACTTGAAGCAAACCTGTCTTCTGGACCATCCTTCCCCCCACCCAGACTTAGGACTAACTTGAGCGAGAAGCCCGATTTACTTATGTAAAATGCACTGGCTTGCTGCTAACCACTAGCTTTCCAGTGGACCCACCATGGCTGAGAGTTGGAAAAGCAGAGCAGCAGACAGGCAGGAGGGATTAGCTGAGAGGTCTCGAGAGTGGTCCTGCTTTCCTGGCCTTTCTTCCCCTTATTTATGCAGCGGTGCTGACGGCATCGCCTAGATTAGGTGTCAGAAGAAAGCAGTCCCTCCCCTTGGCGAGTTCTTTAGCTTTCTTAGGGCAAAGTGACAGGAGGCTCCATGTCTTGATCGACGTCTTACGATGGCTATCTTTAGAAGGCTGGAGAGGGGCAGGGAGTGACAGGCAGTAAGTTTGATTCATGTCAGCACTTTCTGTGTCTGTACTGTCAAGAGGAGATACTCCTTGTTGAGACCTACCATGACTTCCTTATAGGGAAGGATTCTATTTCTCCAATAAGCCATAAAGTCAGTGAGCAAGGAGTGGTAGGGGTCAAAGGTACCATGTGTTTGCCTGGCTGGCTGGTTCTACATATGGCTAGCAAGTTATGTTAGATGCAGCTGGATGGTACTCGTACGTTCTCTGTGTTCTGTTTTGCTCAATCCCTTATGTGGATAATGTAGTGCTCAACATGGGTGAGTGGTTCTGCTGCTTCTCTGCTCAGTGGGATACAGTTGTTGGCACTGAGTAGAAGACTAACCTGCTTGATAGGTGGTGTCTGACCCTGAAGCTCTTCCTCTGCCTTGTTCAAAATTTAGAAAATGTGACCATTAAGGGATAAAATTCTCAGTGTGTTTTGTACCCAACTGTATTGCTCGGTTAGCAGCTGATGTGTAGATGTCACCCTATAGGGCAGTGGGAAATCTGTATTGACAGTAGCCTGTTCTCCGGGGCTGGGGATAGGCAGGGCACCAGCATGCTAGCTTTGGAGCACACTGGTGTGTTGAGAGGAGATGCTGTGAGACGTTGTAAAAGGATTAGAAAACTTTGCTTCAAACTTCTTCCTTTTCCTATCACCTCAACTGGATTGACTGTCATGGTGCCAGGGTGGGGATGGTTCTGTGACAATAGACTCGCTATTGCAAACTCAAATCCCCTTCTTTAATTTCTGTTGATTTCCTTTGTTGAGAATTCACTGCTCCTTCTTTTCTAATGACAAAATGTGATTAGTGAGGGAAATTTTCTCCTGTAGCTCGCCTAGTTACCCTGAAGATAAGCATAACCTTTGTAAATGTCTTTTCAGTATATGGAGGGCTCTTAAAGAAAGAATGAAATCCAAGCACACTTTAGTGTTTGGTTGGTTGTTGTTTTTTTAAACAGAAAATCAAAGTAGGTCAAAATATTTGGTTGGATTGAAGGCATTAACCTCCTACTGTAAAAACTACTGCAAAGAATTTGCAAAGCTTGCCATTTTATCTGGAAAACATTCTGTCCAAACAGATTCCTTGCATTTTTGGAGGAATATCTGGAAAATATACTGAGTATGAAAAATGCTCTACTACCAAACCTTCACTTTTGTTTTCTTCTACTCATTGTAATCTATTAGCCTGTGGAAACAGAGATGTATTCAGGACAAAGTGTAGCCATGATTAGGTGTGGCATAGAAAAGAGGATGGATGCTTTTGTCTGAATGAGCTAACACAGCTTTAGCACAGTGCAGACCTCCTGGTTCGTACTGTCTGGGGCTGGAACTCAGGCAGTGGAAAGCTAATCCAGATCTTGGCTGTCAGGTCCAATGCATTAATAGAGGAGCTTTCTAAAGACTTTGGCAGAGCTGAAATGTTGCCTTTTGTGGAATTTTCCTTCTGCCATTAGCCTTTTACTTTTCAGTCTGGCAACTGGGAAATGTTCCCCTGAAAACAGAATTTAAAAAAATATAATTTTTTTTTTAAAAAGGCAAAACTTAGATTAATTTTTTGAACTTTTTTTTTTTTACTTCCAGATAAGTTTCATGGTTGACTACAACAAAACTCCTCCTAAAGACTTTAGATGCCAAGCAAAAGATAATTGGGGTGCATTTGTCTTGGGTATAGAAAACTGATACCTGGATTAGCCACCTGGCTTGAATGGGCTATCAAATATGTATAATCTGAGAGGGATCTACATACAAGTTGATTTATCTTTTGACCATGAGAGACCTCGGCTCAGAATTTAGATGAGGAAACACTAGTGCACCATATCAACCCCTCATTTTATTACTGTTTCTGGAATAAAATCTCACTAGGCAGAGTTTTGCTGGGAAGAAATTTCTAGCGTGGCCATGTTGCATTCACTTGAATGAAGATTTGCCCTGCTTTGAGCCAACAGGGTCACGGAAGGCTTAAAATGCTACTTGCTTTGAGTAAGGGCACCTACAGATGGCCTCAGTATAGAAAAGGTTTCAAACACTCCTTAAAAGAAATTAAAGGTAAGATTTTTGATTCTGTAAGAAGCTTTCATAAACTTCAAAAGGTCAAAAGAAGTATTTTGCTGTGATCTGATCTTTGTTCTGATCCTGGCAGTGTTCTCTGCATTGTCAGAGGGCATGATGGGTCTCAGGGCTAGGGAAGATGTTGAAATCTCAGGAAATTATGTTAAAAAAAAAAAAAATGCATACCCTCCTTTCAGCAGAAATAATGAAAGGCTGAAGAAACTGCAGCACATGGAAAGAACAGAAGGACCTGGATTTCTCTAACTTGTCTTAGCCCTTATTTATGGCCAAAGTTATTACCCAGAAGATTATTTGTGCTAAAGGAAAAAAGTGGTGTGTTTGGGGGTTTTGGGTTGCTTTTAAGTTTAAGGATTTTCCCTGATGGTTTGTGAACACCTTCTTGTCACCCTGTTGCTAGACAGGTGTTTTGACCAGGTCCCAGTTATATAGGGTAAGGTGGACAGTGTTGTATGCAACTCTTTATTGATAGCAAAGCAGAAGACCCAATCCACACAAATATTTATCTCTAAGTTACTACCAAAGTTCCTAATTTCCCACCAAATCACTGGTTGATGGGTCTTAGGGCCTTGACCTTCACAGCATGGTGCTGTGCTCACCTCTTTGGGCTGGTGGGCACTGAGGCCGAGTACAGCTGTGCTGAGTGTCAGTCACTTTGTGCTCACTGTAAATGTGTAAATGTTTGGACGGGGTGAAAAGCCCTGGGAAAAGATGCTGCTGGGAGTTAAAGCATTCAGCTGCTCCATCTGCTTGTTACCCTTTGGGTGAATTACAGAGATGGGAATCATCTTGGGATTTTTATTAGCACGTCACCAGATATTTCAAGGTACTATCTCTGTAGAAGACACAGATCAGATGTCTTGGAAAATCGGAGAAGAGAAAGTTGGAGAGTCCCCTAGGATACCTGATGTATGTTTAGTCTTCTATTCCAGACTAGAGATATATTTTTAATTCTTATTTTAGGGTGGAGATAAGCTAGGATTGTGCCTACAGCAGTTCATAAGATGCCAGTTCACCATTAATGCCTGCTCCTTGATTTATAGAGCTGCATGTATTTTTCTACCAGACGTCACTGAGTGTGGGATTACACAACTCTCAGACTCCTCTGAAAAATGGCCTGTCATTCTCCCATCCCTCAGCCTGGCTCGATAGCTTGTGTGATTGATGCCACAGACTTTAGAGAGGCTACTTCTCATTTAAGTAAGAATCAACATTCTAATGGATTTAGCCTCATGTGGTTTATGTGGTGGAGAAACATCAGAGGCAGATGAGCTCTTGAGAAAGACAGCTCTGCCTGGAAATACAATTGAAGAAACAATAAAAGTGACCAGTATTAATATAGGAGAGAAAATGGTGTGTGTGAGATACTGTGAGGTTTGCAAGAATAGCTCAAAATATCTTTGAATTTAATGGACTTAACTTCAGATGAATTTGACATTTTTTTTTTTCTAAGCACTTTGTAATTTTCCAGTTTGTTTACTTTTAAAGCTTGTAACTTCCCTGTTGCTTTACAGTTGTGCAAAAACTTTTGGATGAGCCTTGATGATTAATTACTGTGCCCACCTGAAATGTCTGGGAGGGAAATGTGCTCTAGCCATGCTGTTGATCGTATCATTTTGAACAGATTCCATTAGCTTCATGGGGGGAAATGCATGCAGTTATGCTCATCTGTTAGTGTCCCTTTTCTAACTACATTTAGTTTTGTGTGAATGTGCATAATCAAGAGGATGTGGGAGGAAAGTTGTGGCTCTGGAGCCCTGCTCTTGGTGGGATTTGTTGTTTTAACATGCCTCCCAGCGGCAGTGTTACAACATTAATGTTATTCAAACTACTGCTACTTGATATTTAAGTGCTATGCAGTAAACCAGCCAGTTGAAAGTGCTTTTTGGCAATGGGTATAAGATGTAATAAAACCTTAGTGAAGCGGGGGCAAATTTCCAGCTTGGCTGTTTCATATCTCCTTATGGACAGCTTCTTTCTTTACTTGTCATTGGCTAAATTAGTCACCTTCTTGCCTTATATAAGAATCTTAAATATCTTGTTACTACCTGTTAAAATCTTACTGTGCTCTAAAGCAGTTTAAAACAGTATTTTAGAAATATCGTGGGGTTGTTTTGATTTATTAGTTGACAGGAGAAAGGCTCTGCCACACAACCAGTGTTAACACTTGAAATTACTCTGTGAGATCTTGAAATGTTACTCTATGTAATTTGTTTTAAATTCCACTATTTCTACCAAATTTTGTAACTCCCCAAACCCTCTAAAGGCTACAGGTATCCTTTTTTTAAAATGCTGCCAAAGTTGTGAATTTCTAAGAATGGATCTTGCAAAAAGTTATTTTCCAAATAACTTTTCCTGTTATCAGACATAAAAAGTGTCTCCTAATATATATGGACAATCCCTATTTTTAGGCACCCCTTGCTGAGCAGCACTTCAGGAAGAAAAGGAGGCAAGGCTCTTCTGAAAACTTTGTAAAGAAAACTAAGCAGTGGCTTTTCTGTTTGCTTTTCCTTCTGGTTTTCAGCAGTGTCCCAAAGGGATGTCTTGATGTGTAGCTGATGTCCAAGTTACCTGTCCTGGGACACCTTGATGCTACACCTTGCCCTTGCAATGATTTAGCAACTGCCATGAATGTGGGTCTGACATCAGTGGCGGAGGAGTTCACAGCGACAACGGTTTTGGCTGGGGCTGCTCTGCTCTGCATCCTGAACAGTGCTGTATCTAAGTAGTCAAATGCTAGCAGGAAGTTGGTCTGGATGGCATCAGATAGGGCTCTTTACATCTCTTAAGGTGAAGTTGTATTTCTACTTGTCATCTTCCTACCTGAAAGGGCACTTGGGACTGATGACCTTATCCAACAGGTCTATCAGTCTCAGGGAAGCTTTCTGGAGTCGTCACTGGAGCTGGATTGGGCATAATCTGAAGGCCTGTGCCAAAAATTTCACACAAAAAACTGCCAGTTCCTAAGAAAGCCCTTAGCACTATGAGCCAAGCTACTGTTAACCTTCCTGTTCTCACTCCACAGCTTCACATGGAGTTTGTCTGCAGCGTAATAGCTCTCCGAGTGCTTCAGCTGACATTTGCAGTCCTGCTTGCCCTCCAGCCCAGAAACTTTCTGTCAGTGCATTTTAGTGCGTTTATCTCTCTGGTTCTAGCCAATGCAATGTCTGTTCAGAGATGACCTACCTGAGTAGTGAATGTAATAAAAATTAAGGACTCTTGGAGAAACACTTCTTACAGCCTTAAGAGCTCTGTAGTTTAAAGGATCACACAGATTTCTTTCCATGCAGCAGGCTTTGTCATGCATCACACAGTTACACAAGACATTAGCATGTCTTTACTAGCTGATAGCTTTGAAGTATTCCCCCCCCCCCCCGAAGATGTAGGTAGCTTGTCTGTGGTTGGCCATACCATAGTTGGTGTCCTGGGATTTCAGTCTTGAAAACACCAGCATGGGAAGCCTTCTATACCAATTGAACATTGCTTACACCATGGATGATTGCAAGAACTCTGTCTCTGAGAGTGGATTCTCAGGTGTATCCTCGCAGTAAAGGGCCTGGTGTGACACTATCAGGGTACTACACACTCAGGTGACCGTCTGCAAAGCAGAAGCCTATGAAGCACTGCACTTGGCATCTCCAGCACCCAGATCCCAAAACATCACAGTTAATGCTCTGGTCTTGGGCTCAGTCCAAGGACTGATCATACGTGCGGGAAGGCCCTTAGATTTCCAGTAAAAACAGTTGCAAAACCAAGCACAAACATCCTCATCATTAATGTCTCATCCCAGCTATTGCAGACATTGACCCATAGTAGTGCTCTTTGCCAACTAAATGTTTCTTCTTACTCAGGCTCACATGGGAGACAAAAAGTTGCCAAAACAGATAAACTACCTTTTGGGGAGGTCCTGGGATGCAGTTTTAACCACAGAATTCTTGGATGTCTCTTCAGAAAATGACCCACGTGGTCATTTTGCTTTTAATCATGGTTGGTTCCTTGTAGTAATTATCAGATGCATCCATCACCCTGTTGTTCTCTCAGTTATCATTTAATCTAACCTTTGTACCTACTGTTCAAATCCAGGCCATGGTAGTAATAAGGAAAATTGGAAATATACATTTGGTCTGGAAAGGCTTGTGTAAAGCAGATTGTGTTTTATGTTTTTTCCTGAGCAGTTGGAAAAGGGCCTGTATCTTTTCATTTAACACCAAAATCTTCTGCCCTGCCTCGATTCTCTTCCTGTTCTTGTTGTACTTTAACCTAAGGTGAGCTGAGAAAGGCCTTAGTTTAGAGAGCTGAGTCTTTAGCAGTTAGGTATTGCTGTTACAGAGTTTTCTAGTTAATAGATGATTTTCAAAACCAGAAAATCTCATACCAGCTGCTATTAGTACTAGCAAATCACCAAATATTTGCTTTAAATGTGTTAATTTCAAGTGAGGGGAAAGGAACAGAAGAGGGTAAAAGGCCTGTTGCAACTTCTGATGGTGACAGGCAATGTTGGGGTGCCTGCATTTTCAAGAACCCAGCTTGAGACCTCTTAGTAGGGGAAAAAAACCAAAACCAACAACCAAGCCTAACTTTCAAAGTGTGCACCCTACAAGATTCTCTGAAGATGGGGCAAGCAGGGCATCTGAGAGGAGGGGTACCACCAAAAGATTCACTACCCATGTTTGTAAACCACCTTCTCATTTGTTTTGGAGAATATTATGATCTTTTTTTTTTTTTTTCAATCTAAAATGAAGTGCACTGCCAAATGTGTTTTCTTTGGCTGCTGTAACCCCTTATTAGGTAGCTCTACCCTTTCCCACTGCAGCTGTAACAGTTAGAAGGGGCTTGGATATCTCTTTATAAGAGCTAACAAAGCTCTTCTGTGTGTTTGCCGACTGCCTGGCTCCCCAAATCACTGTGGCGCTGCAGCCTGGCATTCTGTCACCTCTCATCAGTAGCAAGCTCTGGCATGGCTGCTAATTCCCTTGAGGAGTGGAGGGGGGTCCACTTGATGCCCTTGATCAAAGTGCTGGAAGCTTTGACCCCATGCCTGGTATATCAGCACAAAGAGCTCCATCCAGGACAAGATCGTTCACTGAGTCCTCATGAAAAGCTTAGCTTTACGTGCTCACTGGCTCCAGAGTTTTGCTGGAAATGGTGTTGTGATTTTTCCCCTACTGAGATTTCGGTGGCTGAATGGAAGGATTCAGGATTAATTGATGCTAATTAAGGGACTGGGCTAAGGCTGGGAGATTTTTGATTCCTGACTCTGCTGCGTCTCCCAGGCAAATCACTTGTAAAATAACACCGTTTCTCTTCATTGCCTGAGCTCTCAAAGAGCAAAAAAGGAGAACATGGCATGGCTGGCTGGGATCTTGGGAGGTTGTCTGGTCCCTGTCCCTGCTCCAAGGCAGGATGACAGGCACCATGGCTGTTCTGGATGCCTTCTCAAAGAGCCCAGCCCTGGAGGTGCCACAGTCTGTCTTGCTAGTCCAGGTCCCCCTCATGCCCCAAGTCTTCAAAGAGGAAAATATTTTGTCTGGTATTATCTTTCAGAAGAAAGAATTTAGGGATGCTATCTTCTTTTATCAGTCTGAATATGACAAAACCTGGAGTGTTCTCTCTGTGCTACCAGTATATACTTCCTGCCATTAGAGAGAGCTGTCTGGGTAAAGGAGTGAACTGTAAAGATGTCTCGGACTTCAGCCTGCTGTTTTTCAGCTGGTAATATAATACTAAGTCTATTTATGTAAAGATAGATTAGCTAGGATCACTGGAGTTGAAAATTCTATTTTCTCCTAATGAACTGGACATAGAAAGCTATCAAATCATATTAAATTATTTAGCAGGAAATCTAGCTTTTGTTCCTCTCCGTCTCTGGAAATGAGTGAAATTTGAGGTTTAATCTAGTTTTCAGATGGTATTCTCAAAACCAGTAGGCTTTTTGTGTAGCCTTTACTATGATTACTCAAAGTATTTCAAAATGTCTTTTTTTTTTTTTTTTCTTTCCTCTTGCTCTTGTTTTGCTTTGCCAGTGGATTTTACTTCAGTCTTATGAGAAGCTATATACTGTTTCAGAAAAATACTGACAACTGATTGTGAAAATTAAAGTTAATTTGAAAAAGCTTCAATAAATGGATCATTATCTTGGGACTACATGTATTAAGATACCTGAAACAGAATTCATCACGAGATGAAAATTAATTGCTCCTATTAGGAGTCTTTGTAATCCTTCTTTTCTCCATAATAGGCATGATTCCTTATGCAGAATTTAGCAAATCAGTCCTGGGACCAATCAGTTTGTCAGGTAGGTGGAGAATAACTATTTATAGTCCTACTAGGAGTTAACTGGTCTGCGTCTTCATCTCTTTAACTGCTTAACCTCCCTCTCCTCTTTCCTAAGTAAAGCATTTCCCAGTGTTTGTTGCATGATACAAATGAAAAGAAAATAGAGGAAACTGACCAATCTTTTGTTTGTTTGTTTGTTTGTTTGTTTTGGTTTGTTTGTTTGTGCTTTGAAAGATAAGCCATGCTGACCTCAAAACACATGACCAAAGGGTCATCAGGTGATTGCAAAAATTTGGGAAGGAATTTGAGGGGAAACTGCAAAGTAAGGTTTGGTTTTAGTACAGTGCTATGAGAAAAGTTTGCATTTCAAGTTTCAGAACCCCTTTCCTGTCGTCGTGGACCTAACTTTAGGGGGCTTAGAGAGGAGGGCGGGGGG
>JAAGNO010028288.1:0-39725 GCA_033439905.1 Ceryle rudis | reverse complement strand
CCGTTGTGCGTGGGGGGTGGGGTGGGGGGGGGGGGGTGGGGGGGGGGGGGGGGGTGGGTGGTGGGGGGGGGGGGGGGGGGGTGGTGTTGGTTTTGGTTTTGCTTTCTTTTAAATTTAGCTTTACCAAAAAGGTCGGACTACTGCTGATTTGCTAAAAGGTTGAGGATCACACTTAAAAAAAAACCCTTTTGAAATCACCAGGCTTCACTCTTGTCATTCTTGTGTTAAATCATGCACCATGCCTTACACTCCAGCTACTAAAACTATCAAAAACCCAGGCGGGTCAACAAATCCATTGGCTGAGGTTACTCATTCATTTCAGTGCAGTCCCCAAACTGGAACCAAACACACACAGCGTTTCACTGCAGGTCTCAGACAGGACTCTGCTACCTTTCCCCTTTGAGTCCGCGATCAGCGCACGTTTCCTTTTACCTTGATGCTCTTGAGATCAATTGCGGGTTCTTTGGGTTTAGCTGGTGCGGGTGCTGGTGCTGGTGCAGGTGCAGGTGCTGGTGCTGCTGCTGGTTTCTTTACGTCCTTCTTTGGTGCCATTTTGTGTTGCTTAAACTCGAAAGTAAAGGTTCACCCCCCAAAAAAAAATTAAAAAAAACCCAAACCAAAACAGCCCACTCAAACTCCTAAAAGTGATTCCTGGGAGAGGAGCAGTGGTCAGAATGAGCTACAGCCTGTACCCTGGAGGTGGACCTGATGTGCTAAACTATAAGGGCATATATATATTTCACTTAGTGCCTCATACAGTCCTGACACATGCAGCTGGATTGGACAGCTTGCTAATCAAGTGGGATGTCATTCCAACTCACGCTATAAATGGAATATAAGAGTTCAGGGCTTCAGAAGATCAAGGGAGTTTGGTGGCTTTCCCCCCCTTTATTTAAAAACCCCAACCACACCTTCCCTGTATTTTTCTTTATTGCATGCAAAAGAGAGGGAAATGTGACAAACCCAGTTTCAGATCTGCCATTGACATTCAGACATGGACAGTCCTTTTTCTCATCAGAATTTCAGTTCTGCTTAAGTAATAAATCTTCTTTCTTTCCTTCCCTCCCCTCTTCCCCTCATGCCTCTGTAGTGCTCCAGGAGGATTCAGTTTCAAGCAGGAATTTTGACTTTCATGGATGGGGAGATCATCAATTTCCAACCTCATTCGCCTCTCCCCATAGCCCCTCATGCCTCCTCTGCTTCCTTCTTTTACAAGGAAGTGTTGATCAAGCAAAGGCTCTGTGTGTTTAAAAATAAAGCAGACAAATATGGAAAACACTGCAGTACCCTCAGCCAAGACCTCTCTCCCAGACCCCGAGTGTCTTTCAGCTGTTCTTACTGTTCCTTTCTATCATGTTAAGACTGTGATTAAAATTGAAAATTGTTTCCTTTAATCTTTTCCTCTGATCTTCTTTTTCCTCTCCCAGGGATAAGCTGTGCCCTGATAGAATGGAGATCAGCTGACTGTTATGTTTTCCCACACAAAAGGTTTCCTTTTTGTAATGAATGTATTTATGATTGGAAACTAGCCATCAGGCGAAGACGGCACTTCTGTTTTCACCTTGTTTGCCTGCCCATCCTGTGCCTCTTGTTTATCTTTGCACCCTTCAGTCTTCTGATGGATCTGCCTGCTCCCCTCTCCAGGAGACACAACTTTCAGGAGAAGATGACTTTTCAGTAGACTTCTTTTTCCAGCACAGCCAAACAGCTTCTGTCTCTTTCAAACCCGATGATTCCCCTGGGTCCATATGATTGAGATTTTCTGTAGAAAAATCCAGGACTCCTGATTGTTCCTCCCTTGTCCAGCAATCCTTCTCCCATTTATTCTCCAGATTCCTGAAATTCTGTGCTAATAAGTGCAAGGCTTTTAATGGGGCTCTTATTTCTGTCTCATAAACTATACTGTGTTTTAAGGAAGGTAAACTTACAAAAATACACACCAAAAAAAAAAGATGCCGAGTGGCTAAAGGTGTGTTTTCATCTAAGAAAATCTGTTCTCAGAGCTCTTCTTTGCTATAGCCCATGGCCTGGAACAAGAGATGTTTTGGAAGTTGAGTCATTTCTTCTGAATCGATAGACCTATACTGATGTGTACAATTTGAAGCCTTGGCTCAGGTTCCACTTCAGAGAACACAGACCAGGAGAGATTTTATTTCCTCTTTTTTTGCCTTTGGTTTTGTGAATGCTTTGGGACAGACAGCCTGTGGTTTATGAGCCCTGCTGGCTGCCTTCAAGATGCTTGATAGAGAAAACCCTGGTCAGGTGATGGTGTGGCTTCTCCTGCACCAGTGTGGGTTAGCAGGAGCCTGTGGGCTGTCATCCCCAAGGGGCCTGGCAAGGGCATCTCCACTGGTGCTGATGTCTTGCATTGCACAACCCAAAATCCACCAGTGGAAATGGATCCTGGAGGTATAACTTCGGTGGAAATAATTGAAAATAATTTTTATGCATCTCTACAACTATAAGAACTTTAAGTAATTGAAAGAAACCACCCTGATCTAATAATTTCTATGATCAGCTGAGGTTTGCAATGGAATAAGCCTCAAAGTTATCATCAAATGTATTTTAAAAGGAAGATAAGCTTTCAAAAATGAAGCATAAACTTAGTGCTGGTTCTGCAGTGTGGCCTGTCTAAAAATGCAGATGTACCTGAACATGCTTCATGCTGCTGGAAGAGGAGGTTTTGTGAGGAGCTGCCACAAAATAATTGTATATTGATCAGATGAGAAGATGAACAGTTGCAGAGGAGGAGTATGGCAGGTCCTTATTTCAGTTGCTGGGTTAAGGATTTGAATCCAGTCAGTCTTCTTGGCTTGGGACAGGACACCATGGGTTTAGCTGTCTGGAAAGCTTGGATGTGTTCTGAGATCTCTGGGAGTATGTCAGGTCTGTCACTAGGGAGCATAGTTGTCCCAGGTGATGCAGCAGAGACATGTCCTTGTGCTCTTGTATGAGAGCTGCCATTCACAGGTTTGACAGCGCCATGCCATCTCACCCCAGGCTGCAGAGCTTTTCCAGGGGCTGCAGCAGGAAGGTGGTGGTTCTGCTTTTAGCAGCAGCTTAATGCAAGCAGGAATGCTAGAGCAAACCCCCAATCTCTCCCTTGTGCTTGCTGGGACTTGCTGAGATCCACTTCTAAGGGAAAGCGGCAGCAGCTGGGGATGCAAATTATCACCGGCATCTGCCTGCTTGGGCGCACAGCTCCTGGGGAGTGCATGGATACCTCCCTCCTGCAGGAGAATCCATGTTGAGGAGAGGAGTAATGAACCGTGTCAGAGCTTCACATTTCACAAGGTCCCAGAAAATCCAGTCGTGAGAAGGCTGCTGATTGGAAACCAAGCCCTGTTAGTCCTGCTACTCACTGAAACAGGGGGCAGCTCGCTTGAAGCTTGCTTGGTTTTCACAAACGGTTTAACTGATGAGGATTAACACCTTTACGTGTTTGGGCTGCCTTTAGTTGAATTAATACAAGGGAAGCGTGTTTTCCATTCAGAGCACTGATGTGATTCATTCTGACACTTTTGAAGTGGAATATGTTCCTTTTTTCAGGCTAAAGTCATATAGAGGTGGCATTGATTGCAGCACCAGATTGGAAGTGGGAGTTCCCATGCTGGGCTCCACTCCCTGTGCAATTACACTGAAGTCTCTGCCTTTCTGGTCCAGTTTTAACAGCATGTCTCTGTCCTGGGATTTCCAATAACCCAAGGAGAGAGGCAAGGGTTTGAATCCATACAGTGAAGAAAGAGACTAGATCTCCCATGTTTCAGGGGAGTGCACAAGCCATGGAGCTGTTGGATGAAAGGGCAAGTGCTTCTGCTTCTACTGTTTCACAACGAACTCTCTTTGAGCCTTTTGCCTTTTGCTATCTAAAATGCCTGAAAATGCAATTAACATCCCATTTTGCCAGTAACTTAAATCCAAGTTACTTGTTATTTCATTATCCACAAGGGGATGCTATAATGATTGCCCAAAAGACATTTCTGCTGGTCACAGCATATCTGCAGTGTTTGTGGGGTTCAGAAGGTAAAGCGTGGTTCTTCCACAGTAAGTTTGCTCAGAAGAGCTTAGGCCAGCAGTTTCCTTCTGGGTGCTTTATGCTGCTCAAGATAGACGTGGCAGCAAGAGGGCTGGTTTAGGAGATTACAGAGGAAAAGATCCTTTTCAGACAAGATCACGCTAATTTATACATTACTACTTTCTGACCAAAGGGGCCACTGGGAGTTTAGTGTGTCTCTATTTGAGTGATGGTTTTTCCATCATTGAACCGTATTCAAATATGGTTTCCTTGCTTTGTTTTGTGAAATTGTTGGTGAGTTCATCACGGGATGCCAGATAAGCACTAAGGGAAGTGCTGTTGGTCACTCCGAAGGCTCTGGTTGGAGTTTCCTTTCAAGTAAGGTGTATAACACTGAGCATATAGACAGTGTTTACAAATACCAAAGCAGAGTCGACCTATTCCAAAATCTTCTTGGAGTCTTTCTTCTATCCCATGCACTCTTATCTTCTGTCACTTCAGCTGTCTGACATCTTCTTGCTTTCCTGTGATCAACTCCTGTCTGTTAACTGTTGCTGTAAAAATTTTCACGTTCCTCTTCTGAAGGTTGGGTGTTTGCAATCTCAGCAGGAAAAACTGCAAGTGTGCGTATACCAGCTGGCAAGCAACAAGCTTTGAGAAAGATTGCAATGGTTTGGAGCTGTGCCCTGGTACAACCACCTAATTTATTCAGCCCATAAGTGGGAAATCATCCCATTATCCAAAGTTACAAGAACTACAGGGAAGTTCATGGAGAAGCCTTTTAACACAAACAAGGGAGATTCAGTGACATTCAAAACTAATATTTGGGAATTATGTTTTTTCTAACACTAGTTAGATTGTGAAACTTGTTCCTGGGAGACTATTTGAGGCCAAGAACCTAATAAGATGGAGAAAGGAACTGGGCATTTAGGCAATTACTATAATTCATAACAAATTTGGAAGGAATATATAATTCCTTTCACTGTGCTCAAGCAGTATTTGAACCAATAGAGACTGTGCATTTTTCCACACCAAGATGCTGCAGAGATCCTTGTGCTCCCTCTCAGATGCGTGGGTTTGGCCATAAAATAGAGAATATTGCCTTGTCTGGGTTGTGCATCTGGTTTAATTCTCACACATTTCACCACAGGCTTAAAGTAACAAGCCAGGGATCTGCTGCCAGCAAATTCTCGCAAGATCTCGGAGTCAGGCTGTAATGCTGACTGTGTGCAACAAGGTGCCTAATTAATCTACAAATGATTTGGCTTTGTCAGTGCTCAGGCTGTTCAAGACACTTTCAATGTAAAAGCAAAGCTATTTGCTATCCAAGATGCTGTCAGCTGCAGGACACGCTATTAAACTGTGAAAGCTTGTGGAGAAGAGTCAAGCCCAATAAATGACCAGGTCAGAACGTTTCAGTGGTCTTGGTTCAATTGTCTTCACAAAACAGTGTGCCTGGGAGCGGGACACAGCACAGGAGGCAACCTAGAGGTGACTGCAGGAATGTCACCAGCACATGGTCAGGCTGCGGCCATCGGATTTGCAGGTGGTGGGAAATAGGGCAATAATGGATGAATGCTGGAGACAGCAGTATGTAATGGCACAAAGGCTGGATTACATGTACAAATGAAGGGCTCAAGGGAGGTGCCGTGTATGTTTTGGAGGGAGGATTCGTCTCCTGGCTCCTTCAAGTGCTGCGTAAGGCATTGGTAGACTGAATGCAGCCAGGGGCATGTAGCAATCACAGGGCAGTGAAGGCTGAAGTCAAACCATGCTGAAGAAGCAGGCAAAGGAATGAGTATCTGAAGAAGGGGAAAGAAGGCACCAACTGGTGCACCTCATATAGCCTACGGCTGACTTAGCACTTGTGCTGCATTGCCCTCCTGTTCAAGGTTTTCTAATTCTGTCCCAGACGATGTTGGTGTCCCTCAGCAACTGGCAGCAAGACATACAAGGCATTCCTCAGAGAGCTGGCAGCAAGACATACAAGGCATTCCTCAGAGAGCCTGCAAGTATGTCTTTCACCCCTTGCCTTGTCCCAGGAGGGCTGATGTGAGGGAGGAGCAGCTTCCTGAAGGTGTGCCTGCTGCTCAGCTCCTGCTGGACAACTTGGAGGCTGCCTTCAGCTCTTGTTCAAGTAGCTCACCTTCCCAGTGCTGCTGTTCCCTGAGGAAGAAACAGTGTCACTCGAGCGCTCTTTGCAGTTTGCTTTCCACTGTCCTGTAAAGCTTTCAATCTTTTTTTTTTTTTTTTGGTGCCTCATTTTCCTCTGCATGAGCAACAGTTTATAGATCACCGAGCAACCAGGCTCTGAAATGCAAGTGCCTGGCTAAATGTAACCAAAATATGCATGAGCAGGGCTGTGCCTTGCTTCTGTTGCCCGGCTGCTTTGGCAAGGGCTACAGTTGAGGCAGAATGTGCATATCAGATTTTACCAGGCAAGACTCTCTACCAAGGAAAGCACGAGCTGAAGGGCCTGGAGGGGTGCTGTGTAGTTGTAAATGTAAAGACTAGGTACTACATCAAACGTTAATCTTGGCACATGCTCTCATACTGCATAAAATCCCCTTGATGCTGCTTTGGGCAATTGGAATTCCTGTGGCTTCGGGGCCCTGCAGCCTGTGCATGAGCTGTGGAGATTCGCTGCCTTTCCCTTTTTCTCTTTTCCATGGAACAGGCAGCAGAGGAGTTAAATTACTGCCCATTTAAAATGAACTGTGTCTTTCTCAGGTCCCATTTTAATCTACTATGAGATGGAGTGACTTCAGACTTAGGGCATTAAAGGACAGCTAAGTACATGGCTCAGAGTCTGCATATATCTGCACTGCCTGGAAGGTTTCATTGTGTCTTATGGGGTATCAACCTCTTCCACTTTTTTCCTCCCTCTCATTTTTTACATAAAGTGCTCCAGAAGGTCTTGAGCCCAGGATCTAAAAGCCAAACTGGCTGGTGAGATAAATCACCAGGCTTAATGTGGTGTGGTTTGAGTTTTGGTGATTTCTGTTGGGGATGGTCTGGGCTCGAAACCTCTCAAAACTCAAAGATCATATTTCTAGTTTTAGGAAATCTTCTGCTGTCACAATCTGGACTTTTTTTTCTCTTTGGCCATCAGAATTCTCAATCACCAGAGGTATGGATAGTCTTCAGGACCTGAAGCTTGGAGATGTGAGCATCACTCTGTGATCACTGTCCTTGTTATTGAAATCCTGTCTTTGCTGAGCATGCAGTCTGCATTTGCTTCAATATTGCTAAATGCCCAGACACTCCAAAGTGTGTTTGATACACCAGAGCACTCCATTTTCTAATGGCATTCGCGACTCATCTTGTGTTAGAATTTAGGTGGTATATAGCTCAGTTATAGACAAACTTTGAGGCGGCCCAGCAAGAAAGAAGCTGTAGGAACTAAAATGCTTTAGATATTCCATGTCTAGCAGTAAGTACTCTGGATTTATGGCACCTATATAGGTTCCAGATAATACTTGTGCATTTTGAATCTTATCCCTGAAGATGATATTCTTTGGGGAGAGAGGGCTACAACTACACTAGCATATGATCAATCAAATTGTATGTATCTCAAAACTGGTTTAAGAATCTAAGAGGCATTGTCAAGGCTTATTAAGGCCCAACAGAGATCCATGCAAACATCTAGAATATAGTTTGCACCGTGGTTGTTCTAGTGGACACAAATGAGCGTAGAGCACTTGATGAGCTCCTCCTTTCTCATGAATCACAGTGAGGGTGTTTCTGAGCATCCTGTGTAAAAGTTGTCTGTGTGTAGAGAACTGACATGGAAAGATGGAAGTTTGGGGATTTGAGGCTATTGTGTCTGGTGGCAGTGTTCCCTGCAGCACCCAGCTGTAGTATCCCTCTACGACTGATGCTGCCCTTAGGCCCAGCCTCTTGGCCATCGTGGTGCTCAGCTTGATGTCTTGTGTTCTTCTATAGCATTAGCAGGTGCTTCCTGATGGCACTGTGTCCTCTTACCTCAGCAGGAGTTTCACTCCCAGTGCCTGGCCTGTGGCTGGAGAGGAGTCCTCCAACCAGCAGGCAAAGGAGGCTACAGGCAGGGCCTGGCAGGGTTTCCTTGTGCTTCTTTAGCTGGTCAGAGGTAAAGAACCTCCTTTTAGAAATGCCATGAGAAAATTATGTGGGTCCTGTAATGCTTTTAGTGGGAGAGAGGAGACTCAGCAACCAGTTACGCTGTGGCCCACAGGGACAGAGCACACAGTGATCTGCCAGGTACTTCCAGGCGGCAGAAAGGTCTCACTGCTGCCAACAGTGCACTGGATAAACCTGGCCAAGTGGTTTAGAACTAGCTGTGATGGAGTTTGGCTTTTTCTGAGTGCTTGTGATGCCTCTGTTGTTCCTCCTGTGTGTGAAGACAAACCTTGGTAAAGCACTACAAAATCCTCCCATTGAAGCTGCTCGTAGGTGTGAACCTGGTTTTTGGGGAGCAGTGATGTGTCCACACATTGTAATGTGTCTCCTCCAGGATCTGTCAAGCAGCTATGCTGGCTTTCTTTAAATAGCCCGCTGTTGCTGCGCCCCTTATTTAGCTGTAGGGAGGCAAGTGACATGGTGATGCTCAAGAATGTAATTTTGTTTCTTGTGTGACCTATGAGATCAGAGGTGGTTAGCAGGACAGATGGTGACTCTCACAGAAAGCGCTGCTGGATCCAGGACCTGAAAATCCTGTGGAGCTGGGTGAGATGTCAGAGCAGAAGGGCTGAAGGACCCCCTCAGTGGGGGCTGTCTCTGGCCATAAGGAATGACCGAGACTTGAACACCCTATGAAAGCTGTGTGTGCCTGGTGTTTGGCAGCCAGTGCAAGCTGCCTCCGCTTCCACCTGCAGCACTCTTCACTATTACATATGAAGTTTAAAGCTGCTATTTCGCCTAAGATGCATGTCATCAGAACTTTGGAGGTCCACTTACTGAGTGCGATATGAGCAAGGCTTCAAGTTCAGCCACTTCTGCTTGATTAGCCAGCCCTGAGGGTTTTTCTCCTGCTTGTTAAACTTGTGTCAGAATCAGTTGCTTTGTAATATGAGATGACTTCAGAGCTGCCAGGGAGAGGCTGATGACGTACTTCATGAGGACTCTTACCCCTGAAGGCAGTTTAGAAACGCTTGTTATTTTTATTAAATACTTTTGTCCCAAACTCAGCTCTCCCAGCAACTCTGTGAAGCTGATAGAGCTCTGAAATAGGTGGGAGGTGGATCCTGAAAGGTGATGCTGCCACAAAAGAGTCGCCTGCCACAAATTCCAACCTCATGATTTCTTTAAAGTAGCTATGCCTCCCTGTTTGCTTGGCAATTTTCACAGTTGGAACTTATTACCTATTAATTTTGGCAAATGAATTTTCATTTCTGGGTTTATGAAAGATGGGTAAATGTAACTATTCACAACAACATCTGGACAGTCTTGATTAACAAGTAGATCATGTAGTATTTTTATGTCCTCCCTGGTTTTCTAACTGTCAGAATGTGATGCTAGCAGAAAGCTTCTGCAATGATAAATTCATCATTAGTTTGAAGCAAACATTTTGAAAAAAAACTTTTGTAAAGCAAATAGATCTAGTGAAGAGTTTTGCCAAAGAATATAAGGCATTTCCACAGAGTGGAAGTGATTTAGAAAGTCAAGTGTATATTTTGCAGTATTTTTTTTTCTATACTCACAAATCAGCATTATCCATGAAGGTATTTATTATGGGTGTTGTTTTGTTTCTTTTGTGTGGTTGTTTTTTTGTGGGTTTTGTTTGTTTGCTTGTTTGGTTTATTTGGGCTTTTGTTTGGTTGGTTGGTTTTTGTGGTTTTGTTTGTTTGGTTTTTGTTTCTTTGGTTTTGTTTTTCCTCAAAATTCAGAAATGCTTTTCATCACAAGCCAGTGCTTTTCCTTTATAAACTGTTGTGAAATAATTTTGTGTGTGTTTTGATTGGTCCTTGTGAAAGTTGCATACAGATAACTAATGAAGAAGGTTTATTAATTCTTCTCTTCCTGTGCTTCAGTGAATTGACAGGGGCAAAGGAAATAGCTTAGAATTAAATTATAAGCTTTGGAGGACTTGGCATTTGAATAACAGCTATAAAATACAGTCTCGTAGTTTCAATGTTGTTCCCTGCAACGAGCATGCAGGTTTCTTCTTATGATGAAATCATATTAAGATAATTGAGGGGTATGAGAATCAAGGCATTTGGAAATCTGTTGGTGGCAATGGGTGGAACCTTCACCTTGTTGGGTGTGTCTTCTAAGGGGTGGGAAGTGGTGTAATGTTAGCAACCTCCTGCTAGTGCTTCCTTTCTTCTTCTTCCCAAGGTGTGTGTCAGTTTAGCAGATCTTTTATAGGATAGCCTGGAGAGGGGGGGCTACTGCACATTTAACAATGCTGTAGTTATCAGCCTGTGAGGTTTGAGGCTGGAATGTCATTACTGTCCCTGCTGCTCTTGTTTGGAGTTGGGTGCATTTCCCTCTCATTTGTAATTTCTATGATCTGAAATCAATTGAGACTCTCAGTCTCTTTTAATATTAGATGGGGCTTATGCTCCTTTGGAGCATCACTGCAAAGACGTCCCCAAGGAAGCTTCCAGTGTGGATGCAGTCCCTGACATCATCTCTTTGCATTGCTTTTTCTTTCCCTTTTTTTTTTTGCTACGTACAGTTCTCTTTTGCTTTTATCTCCCCTTCTGAAAGGTTCAGTTTCCACAAGGATTTTTTGTATAGTGTTTTAATCATTTCAGCAGTGTCTAAAGAACAGTCATCAAGTCAGTCAGTTTACTGTGGGCTTTGGCATTTAACACAATCATGCTGCTAATCTTGAGCAGTGAATGCTGAAAAGCACCTTGCCCCCGCTCCCAGCACAGCTAATGTAGCAGATCTGCTTTATTCACAACAGAGTTCAAAACTGACATTCTCCAATTCCTAATTAACTCGACAAGTGTGTTTTGTCCCACAGTCCTGTCCCTTCAAAGGGAGGAGAAATCCAAAGCTGCAGCATAGTTGTGAAGGTGCTCTCTCATGGTATGTCTGGGAGGAGGGGAGCTGGGTGTTTGCTGCACCTCAGGATTAGACAGCTAAAGAAAACAGTCCAGCAGAAAGTGGCAGTGGCAGATCTTGGGATAAGACATCTGCCAGAAGGAATGTGGCGTTGGCAGCTTCAGTGGCTGAGGGTTGCTCTTCCCCTCTGTGAGCTCTGAAGCTGACCTGCTTTCCCTGTCATCCTTTGCTTGGTAATGAGGATGGTAATTATTATTTATTGGCCGAGGATTTCTGTAGTCACCAGTGATTTTTCAGAGACCAATTTTGAGGTTTCAGAAAGCGATGAACACTCTTCTCTTTAAACCGAACCAAACCAACCAAACAAACCCAAAACCAAAGCAAACCCCAAAACACAAACAAAACAAAAACCACAAAACAACCACTCAAAAAACCCCTTATGGCCTCCTTTTGTGGATTTTTAAGCTGAACATTCTCCAAATCAAGGTGTCTAAACTCACTTCACTTTGCAAATCCGTTACTGCAGATGGCTTTTTAAAAGAGCAAGTGATAGCTAAGTCTGTTTCTAATGATGTCTCTGGGGACACAAGAATGTGTAGTACACTCTGTGTTGTGTGTTGCATGATGAGGGTTCAAATTAGGGAGAAGAACCACCTAATGGTAAGCAGTGGTATGACGAGGATAACAGCAAAGCCATAAATACAGCCAGCCAGGCTTGTAAGGGGTTTGAAGGTGTAGGAAGAGGTAGGAAAATACGTACAAACAGGACCTGGGTACCCAGCACATTGAAGTGGCATCACCAGCAAATTCTTGGATGCTGAATTGATGGGAACAGTTTAACAGGGGTCTGGCACAGCTTCATGGGCAGGGTAAGTCTGCTCAGTGGCTGCATCATGGGGCCTGAATTTCCATTCTAGTGCTGTCAGAAGACAAAGTCTTCAGTCCCTCTGGAAAGCAAAGATATGGGGAATTCTATTATTGCCAGTTTACTTTAAGATGATCACAATTAAGTGTGGTTCCAGCTTCCAGTTTTAAGTTCAGAAGAGATTCCTAGTATGCCTTGTTCATTCAGAGGGGTTGTGTGTGCATTTTTTCCCCACTTTCTGTGTGTTCCTGAAGGGTGGAGCTTTTCACCTTCCCATGGCCATTGCAAACTGACAGCTGGATATTTCTTTATCTGTTACCTTTTCTTCCAGCCCTAATTTGTGCTCATGCAAAGCTCCCAGCCCTCTGTCATATCTAAAGGTTATGTCCAGTGATTTAGTAGGAGCTGAAAAAAATGTGCCCAAAAGCTAGTGGAGCTCTTGGGGTGCCTGGCCTGCTATAGAATAGATAGCCAAGAGATCCCTGCTGTTTTTAACAGCTCTCTGACAGTCTTGGCCAGCAGATATGGGGCACTTCACTGTAACTCGGTTTCCATGCAGGCAAATGACCTTTGCAGTGGTTAGGTAAAGCACCTCATATTTTCTTGGTCCTTTTAAAGAGCTAGTGACAGTTGGTGGATTGTGTACTCCTCAAGGACCATATGGGGTGGGCTTGCATGTAAGCAAAGGACAGGGTTGTGATCCACTTGGTAACAAATATTTCACCCCAGTCTAGTTCCCTGTGACCTATCTTCCCAGAAAATGTCTCCTGCAAGCTTCCAGGGCTGGGCAATGCTGGCAGGGTTGTCTACCCAGCTTTCTCCTGCTCTAGCTGAGCTTGCAGACCTGGCTCAGGGCAGGGAGAGGGTTGGTTTGCAATAGCAAAAGGGTTGGCATCTGTGAGATGGGGGATGCTGCCTTCTTCCTGGCACCTATGAATCCAGCCAAGGCTTATCTCATTGCCATGGTAGTACCTCCTGACTGTGAAGTACAGGGAAAATCAGTGGCAGAGCATGATGATAACGGATTAATTGGAGGAGAAATGGCTCAGATGTTCCTTCATCTGGGAAATGAAGTACTTCTGTAGACTTTTTTCCCCCCTAGATATTGTCTCAAAAGATTTGGAAGGCATAATGCTGGAGATACAGTATTAATTTTGGATTGCTTTCAGTTCTATATTTGTACACTTGGTTTTTTTAGGTACTGATGTCTTCCTCAGCTTCTGAGCTTTTTGAAAGTGCTGTAAAAATGTTACTATCCGCAATATGGCAAATGCAAAAGAAGTGTCTTCCAATTTCAATCTCTAACTGGGGTCTCTGTGTGATCTGACACACCAAGAAATAGTGAGAAATGCTGCCTCAGAGATGCTGGAAACAGCAAAAGAAAATGGTTTATCTCTGCTTTGTTTTTCTCCCAAATGACTTGTTGGAGGAGCTCCAGCTTGGCAGTTGTAGACAATTGTCAGCTGTGTCCCAGTCCAAGGCAAGGCACATCCACTGGAATGAGCTGTATTGCCTGAGCAGCTTTTTAGTATCACTTCCAGCTCATGTTCTCTTAATTTTCTTTCCTTTTGATGAAATTATGATGTTTAGAGAATTGTCAAGGTGTCATGTAGAGACTTTGAAGGCTTGAGTCCAACCCTTTGATGGTCCCAGGTGGACGGAGCCTTTCTCTCAGTTTCAAATGGAGTTCCCAAAGCTGCCTTAAAAGTGGAGTGGCGGCACCATCCTGAGCTGATTGAATAGAGGAGACAGTTGTTGGAGCACACCTGAAAACCAATCTGCCTGGTGTAGACACTGCATCTCCCACTCAGATCAGAAGTGGTGGCAGGACGGCACATGAAAATTCCATCATCTGAAATTATTAAAGGGCTCAGTTCTGTCTGCATGGACACAGCGTGAACCTTTTACAGCAGAAAACGTGTTGAGGCTAGTAATGCACTGGGGGTGTCTTATTCCAAATAGTGGGATTCATTGGGGAATTTATCTCTCATTTTACCCAAGGAAGATCCAAGATGTATGTGGATCATTCAAGATTTGTTCAAGTATATCTAAGCCATTTGCTGACTGAATAGTTTGGCTGCAACTTCCACACTCCAAGCAATAGAATTCACTCTTCTTGGACTGGTTTCCTAAGAAGCTGAGGCTTAAGGATTTACTTTGCTTGTCTGTATTTCTGTATTCTCCCAGTGATATTTCTGACTCTCTTGAACTATTGCAGTGAAATTAGAAAGGAAGACAGAAATGTAGGAAGGTGATCACCTTCCTATAGGTTTTGTGAAAATTGTGTCTGGAAAGAGTCCCAAGTCAGGCCTTTTTATTGTAAAGCACATACCATATTTAAATCTTAAAGTGAGAAGAGCAAGGAAAGGATGTTGGGCCATTTTTCTCTTGTTACGGAGAATGTCTCTTTATTTCTCCCTAGCTGATATTGCCTGTCACAAATCTGGGGTATGGGAATTAAGTGTTAATATCATTGCTTCTGGGTTTTACAAGGCAGTAATTCAACCCTTGAATGCACAGACTGTTCAATGTAAGGCTAAGTTATTGGAATGAACAAAGGAGATTATTGCTGATGAAAATCAGGGAATTGGAACTGTTGCTGTTGTGAAGATAGAGGGGGGAAATGGAGGATGAGTGTTCTGCTTTAAGAAGGGTCTGTGTGCTCCCAAAACCTGGACACATTTGTACTCATTTGGGATCCCTACATCAGGCTTTGTCTTTTCCATATGCTCATAAAGCACAGGGTTAGCCCTAGGGGAATGGGATATTTCTCAGCTTTGGGTGGTATAAACACCTTGGAGTTTATCCTCTGTGCTGATGAAGTACCAGGGGTTCCCAAATGCTTTCACTGGCAACTTCCCACTCCTGGTCCAGAGCCCAGCTACTTGCACGTGAATTTGTCAGCCTTGTAAGTCTGAAGTGCTGCAGTCCAGTGGGGCAAGGAGTCCCATTCTGGGAGCCACTATGGGGTACCCTGGTGTGGCTTTTGCCTGTGACCTACTGTAGCTGCCACCCAGGTAGGGTTTGTCCTCTTTCCCACAGTGATAAATGAGCTACAAACTCCTAACAAGGGTATCCCTAGATGTTGGATATGCTCTCAAATGAAGTTTATGCTTCATGCTGACCCCTTTGCAGTCTCTTAGACTTTGTCTTCTGAGGTCACTTTCATGCTTCTTCAGCCACTTGTAAAAATCCAGTTGACCCCTTCCTATCCACTACCAGGAGTGTCAGTACAGAGGAGTAGCACCTCAGTGACACAGCGAAGTGCTAAAAAACAGCTCCAAAAAGCTTCTGGGAATAGGAGAAACCCTTGCAGCTAAGGGCTGCTTTGGGTCTCCCCTGGAAGGAAGCGGTTTGGCATTACTGTGGTCTCCCCTTCAGTAGTGAGGGGTATCCTTAAGGAGGGGTAGCTATAATAAAACTCAGCCAAATGGCGGAAATATGATCGACTCCTCAATCTGATTAGAGCCAACAGCCGCTATGTGGAACATTTGCTCCTGCCCTGCACATATTACAGTGTAACTATTTATGGGCCCGGCTCCAGTGGGATTATGGACAGCAAAGTCCTGTTAGTGGATTCGATTACTGCCTGAGATCACTGCAACTGCTGCAGCGAATGGCAACAGCCACAAAACAAGCTTTTCGCAAGGGCTGCCTGACACGTGTCCTGACAGCGAGAAATTCCTCAGCTGTGAGGAGATGGAGTTAAATGGCTCCCCACAGCCATACTCTTTTCCCTTCTTAAGGTTTTCAGATTTTTAGTGCTGCCTCTGCTCCTGCACTGACGGATGTCTTCCTCATTGCAGAGGAAGTGTACTGTCATCCACCGGCTTCAAGGGTGGCCGTTCATTACAGGATTTATTGTACTTTCGGGGCGAATTTGCTCTCTTTCATTGTCTGGGTGAAGTAGAGGGAATGCATGTCTGAGGGTGAAGGGTGGCTGCACAGTGTCCCATCCAGCACAGGGTAGCAAAAATGAAATGGCTCTTGTGCATGTGGAGTTGAGAGCTACATGAAAGAAAACTTTAATCCTCTTCTCCCCTTTCTGCTGGCAACTCTTACATCTAGACTGTCCAAATACTGGTTATAAGGTTGTTCTTGGATAGTCCTGATCTGTGCTCCAATGCTTCCTCCCCATAAACACAAGGGAGGCTGCAGGTTTCCTTGTACTAAGCTCGTTTTGCCTTCCTCCCACACTGGACTTTGCCTTCCCCTTGCTGTGGTACTGTAAACTGCATCCATGAAATGATCCGGAGTAAAAGCCACCATGCTTCCTCTCCAAAAGGGGCAGCGTGGAGACAGAAACAAGTGTGTGAGAGTGAGGTGGCGAGAGGAGTGAAACAGTAGTGTCTTCAGGTAGCTCTGCTGCGGGAGGAGACAGCAGGGACCACCATGCTGAGGGCTGAAAGCTGGCTTGAGCAACACTTGGGAATACAAAGCTTTGTGGGTGAGGTGATAGCAGGCTCTTGTCTCGAATTAAGAGCTATATTGAGAGATGGTTTGTTCTGCTTTTCCTCAACAGCTTTCAAGGGAGTGGTTTTGATTCAAAACCTGCAAAAGTCCTGCAGGATGCAAAGTGGTGAAGGTCCTCTTCGGATCTCAGAGCAGCTGTGCATTGCACCCAGCCAGGTAGGCAGAGATCTTCATGCTCATCCTCGTTTTCAAAGGTCAGTTGTGCCAGTGGGGTGGTACCAGGATGGTGGGCAATGCTTGTCCTCAGACACCACATACCATGTTCACAGTAGTGCCAGCATGGCTGTTGGTACTGCAAGCACCTCATCTTCTCTCTGGCCTTGCAAAGCATCACCTAAGCCAAGCAATGTCACTTTTGCAGTCACAGTATTCCTGACTGTCATTCCAGAGCTGGGAAGGAGCACTCTGAAGCTCAGTTGGTACGAAGGGATATTCTGAAATCTTTGGCGAAGATGGGGTGGGGGGGGACAGGAGGAGTGTAAATATGTTTACGTTAAAAGGAGACTGGTGGTGTATCTGTTTCCAGCTCACGGTAAGGCGTTATTCAATGAGGGACATTGTGAACGATGGAAGACTTAGCTTGTTCTTTCCAAAAGAAAAAAAAAACAAACCACAGAAACAAACCACAATAAACCCACCCCAATAAAAGCCTACCTGTTGGATCTTGGTGGGATCCTTTTAATTACTATAACAAGACTTGCTGCTAAGGTCAGGCACAAACAGGTTTATTAGCTATGGCTGAAATCTGATCAGCTGTTTAAAGTTAAGCTCCCCCTGACTCCTACTTTCAGCTGTTACAGAAGGGCTGGGTCCTAAACTGCTCTAAATCAGCTTAACTCTGAGCTTTGCAGAGCTGCAGATCAGGCCCACATAAAACAATTTTTGCAAAAATTACGGGCACCAACAAAAGCCAAGATAAGGAGGGGAAAACAAAGAGATCCCCCTAGAAACCTCCCACTCCGTGGGGCCTAGTTACCTGCCTTGTGCTCCTACACACTCATGCGTGGCAAAATACAGGGTTGCCTGAAAATTCCCTAAACTGCCTGTCAGCATGGTCAGGGAAATCCAAGGCTTCTCTGGCCCTTTTGGCTTCAGACCATGTCCCAGTGGGGACAGCACTGGAAGCCCATCTGCAGGAGCCATTTCAGCCCTGCCTAGGCTTGGTTTTTCCCTTGACATTGAAATACCTCAGTGGTGAGACTTGGCACCCTTAGCACATGTGTCCAGCTGGGTTTTCTTGATGCTTTTGCCCTTTTGGGATGTCCCCAAAACCTGTAGGCTTCTAGGTAAGGCATGTTCAGTGCAAGAGAATTCAGACCCAAGAGCAGCCTGTGGGGACAGGGGTTGTTGGCTCTTTAGTCCCTGGGATTTGGGAGCAGCTGGTGGAGGAACTTCTACAACATCTATAAAACTGCTGTGGGGAGGCATTGAGTGTCTGCACCCAACTTGTAGAGCATTTCCTTGAAAATGCGCCTGTGTGGTTGAAAAGTAGGATGAGTTGTCCTTCACTGCAGTCGCTTGTGGAGATTGGGTGGCTCCAGGCAGGCAGGACTGGAAAAGATGTGCTTTTTTGTCTTGGCTGGGGCTTTTTTGTGTTTTGTTGGTTCAGGTTTTTTCTGTTTGGTTTGGGGTTTTTTTTGAGGGTGTCTGTGACTCAGAAGCTGTGCAATTCTTGACGGGCTTCCACATTTCTCACATCTTGGTCATCCCACACAGGATACATATACAACCTCACCCGTGTGGGCTTTCTGGTTTGAGCGACTTTCCCAGGGCTACCCAAGAGCTGAGTCTCAGCTCTCCTGAGATATGGTTTAGCAGCGAGGGGGTGGGTGTGTGCTTGGCAGCGGCAGGGCGGCTGCTGCTGTCAGGCTGTGTTGTTACCTGCTGGGGCATACAACCCCTTTCTGAGGCCACCTCCACCCACACTTTAGCAAGGGGTGTCCCCAAGCCAGCTCCCCTGCCAGTGGCAAGCTTAGCTGGGCTCCAGCATGTTTCCTCAACTGCTTATGTTGAACTCCTGTTCTGTTGGGTTTTGTCTTTGGACACTTCATAACATTGCAAGTTGTAACTCTTGGGGTTTAGATTTCTAGCTCTGGATACTGGCCTTCAGTTCAGGTTTCTTTTGAGGGTGCAGTAAAGGGATGTGGGGGACACTTTGGCCAAAGGACTCAGCTGTTCTGGGCAGGAAGATCTATGTTGTTCTGCTCAATGTCAAAAAAACAAAACCAAATTTCTTGCAACAAATCACATGTTGGAACCTTGCTGGCCTGGAGCAGGACTTGTGGTCTCACTGGGACCAGCCACATTACCTTGGGTGTTGCCAGCAAAAGCTCTGCTCAAAATTGCCCTAAGTATTAACGCTGTGGTGGAAACACGTGAACAAATTTAAGAGGGGAAAGGCAAGATAGGGGTGAAGAGGGATAGGAGTTAAGATGAGATGCCGGAGAGAAGTGATGTTTGGCTGGATAACTCAGGTAAATGAAGCCCTTTGACAGCAGCATATGCCTGGCCTGGTTGCTGTTCACAGCTGCTTTTGTGATATCACATGTGGGACATGCGTCCTGAATTCTCCACCTCACCTGGCTCCATACCTGTCAGAGGGGAATGCTGTCTCTGTGAGGCAGGAGGCTGAGCTGTTATTTGTAGATGCCGAGTTGCTCTTGTGCTTTTTCCCTATCAACACAAGGAGGGTGTCTGCCATGCCACAGCCAGCAAGCTGCTCTGAAGTGGTTTCAAAGAGTTCATTAAATTAATGCCCCGGGAGTTCATAACCTGATTTATCAGTTGAGCTCAGGGCGGGGACTTGTTTGATAACATCATATGAGCTATGGATTTAATATCAGTGTTGATTTATTTTGTGAGCATTTGAAAAGTTAATATGTGGGAATGGGAAATAAGCTGGGCAGAGGCAGCACTAACCAGTCCCCTCACACTGTCTTTGTCACCTTTCATAGCTGAGGCTGCTGTCAGCTCTTGAGGGAGATGCACACCTACAGATGATGTTTGGTTAGCAGTTATTGGGATGGTTTTCATCTTACTGATCACACTGGTATACACAGGAGGTGAATGCAAACTGAGCCAGATGGTAATGCATTCAAAATGTGTTTACTTATTTCTTGGGAGTATAAGGCATTTACTTAAAAAAACCCCAAAAACAGAACCCTGCCCTGGACAAACATAAACACTGCAAAGAATTTTGTGTTAAATGTCTACGCCTTCTCTGAAAGCTTGTGGAAACAAGAACAGTTATATGTTTTCAGACTTCATCTTGCTCCTGCTCCCTCATGGGCATGACAATGAGTGGAAGTGGGCAGCCCCCCCCTCCTCTTTAGGAGAATGGCCAAGCAACCAGAGAAACTCCACACTATGCTGCTTTCCCATCCTGACTGATGGACCCCCCTTCTGAAGAGCTTTACTATAAACCTTAATAGAAACAGAAACTGTAGAAAAACAGGCTCAAGCTATCTAATTTATTCTTGTGCTGGAGGACAGGATCACCTTTACCCATGCCCTCCCTGATAGTCTAGCCTCTGATGCTGGACCATCATAGCCTCCCTGAGGCACCCTGTTCCTCCTTCCACTAGGCAGGAGGGTGCTTTTTTGGAGGATTCACATCCCCTTTCTGGTTGCCAGTGCTGCACACTGGCATATTTTCCTGCAATTAGACTAACTTGCAGGACTCCAGTCTCCAGTAGAAGCCACAGCAGTAAGGAGAAGGCCTTGGATGGAGACAGCACTGGATAAAGGATGTCCTGGGAGAAAAGCAGAGACTGAGAAAAACTACAGGACTGGCCTCGATGGAGGGGAGATGGGGAAGAACATGAAATTCTCTTAACACTCAGGCCTGGGTGGGAGGGCAATGAGCCCCCAGGAGCCACCAGTGTGCCTGTTGTAGCATATCTTGATTTCTTCAGATGTGAATCCTGGTCGCAAAGTAAGGGGTAAAAATAACCCAAAGGTTGTTCATTTCAGCGGTTCTATTAAACACTGCTCCACTCAGTTGTACACCAGGCCCTGGTGATCCTCTGATCAGCGCATGGACCCTGGGATGCAATGCTGCTCTGACACCAGGCTATGTGAAGGAACCATGTCCTTTACAGAAGCAGTGCCCAGGGGAAACCCAGGCTCAGAGCAGTGTCCCTATACTGCCGTTGTACATAACTTACAGCAGGACTACAGGATCCCACATCCAAATTGTTTGATTAGCCAAATCCTGCTCTCAAGACTGTGCTTCCTCTTTTCCAGTCACATCCCTGTGGTTTTTAGGTCCTATGAATGCTAGGGGATGATCACTGCTCAGCCTGCATGAGCCCAAGGCAGATGAGTTCCTCTGTGCTTCAGGCTGTCTTGATGAACTTCCAGAGATATGATGGCAGCAGGAGGCTGGGCTCTGAGGAAACAGGCAGCCTTCCAGGAATGGTTTCTACTCTCTGCTGGAGCAACTCACCCAGGAGGTTTTTGAGGGTCAGCCCATGCTGCTGGGGCTAGGCTTCCTTGTGTTCTGTCCGGCCAGGCACCTTTGAGCCGCTGAGTTAGTGTGATAGGTGTGGTCCTCCTGCTTCGCTATTGCTGGCGAGGAGCGTGCTGCCTTGGAGGAAGTCTGCATTGCCCTGTGGCTCCTCACCTGCTCTTAGGTGGCCTGAGGCACTCAACTACTGGGCCCTTAGAAGGCCAAAACCCAAGTCCACTCTTGTGCAGGCTGGGGAGCTGCCCTGAAACAGCAGAGCTGTACATCTGTGTCTGTAGCTTTCAGTGTGCTGTTTCTCATGCTCAATACTAAGAAAGGGGGTTACAGGGTCAGGTCCCTAATTGCAGCAAATTAGTGTAGCATCAGCTAAGGATGGAAAAGCAGATTTACCCCTTGCAAGTATCTGGTCTGCCTGACAGGTCAAAGCTCTTTAACCTGGGGCAGATTTTCCAGTTGGGTAGATGTGTGGTTGCAGATCAACCTCCAACAACCAGTAACAAGACAAAGAAGTGACTCAAATTATCCAGGTTCAGGAAAGCTTATAAAACAAAGCATGTAAACAACATCTATCCAGGTAATAGGTTAAACACTGACAGAATTCAGTGGAATACACTTCTTTTCCCATGCTGCTGCTGGTGAGCCTGACACCACTTAACACCTGTAATATTCATACAGAATTTTAAATAAAGACTGCAAAATAAACTTTCAAAGCTAAACCAAAGTGACCACATCAGCAAGCATGCATAGCTCACTCTTAGACCAGAGTTTTTCATTAGAAGAGCAAGAGAGTTTTGCCAGGTTTAGCATAAAGTAGCAAATAAGCACTAAAGCTAGTGGGTTATTTGTCCATCACTGGAAAAGACGCACAGAAGAGCTATACAAGCCTTTGCCTTTAAAGCAAACAGGAAGAAATTCAGGACAAAGCTTTGGCATGTCAGTTCCAGCTGTGCCACTTGCAATCTGACATTAAAAAATATATGTATCAAGACTCCACAGTCCATTGCACTTGCTTCATGTGGAACAGCCCAGCTACTGAACTGCCTATTCCCTGGGTGCTCAGAGAGAAAACACTTAAAAACATTTTATAGGGCAATAGTCTCAGTTTTTCATCTTTGTTTTCCAAAGGCAACTAAATTCCTGCAACTACCTGTCAGCACAAAAAAAAAATGTTCAAAATTAAATGGCCTGTTACATTCAATAGAAAACTTTCTCCCAGGAAATGGGTTAGAGAAAATAGCAAAACTCTAGAGGCAACAAAATATTGTACATTTTCTCCCTGATGCCACATCCAGCCCTGCATCTTTGAGACACCAACATCTACATTCTGTCTTTTAAACTGAAACAATGCGATGAGATGCCTTGAAATATTATTGAACTCAGCATGCCCTCAGGAGGATGGATTTAGGTTCAGTTAGGTGAACAACGATGAATTGGGAGCAGGAGAAAGCAGCTTCCAACTGCTTTTCTAAGTGAGGAAGGATTCAGGCAGGAAACTGCCAAGCTCAGATTTAGAGTTCAAATGCAGGGAACTTGGCCTTGGTTGGCACCAGCAGGTCAGCAAGGAAGTAAATGGTTCCAGCCATTCCTGAGGAAAAGAAAACACATTGTGATTCAGAGAGATTCCCTTTGGAGTGAGTGAATCATGAAGACAGAAGAAAGGAAAATGTTTTCAGAAGGACCTAAATAACTTCCAAGGTCAGAACCCATGTTTCCCAAACAACTTAGGTAAGCATTTTGAAGTGAATCACATGTTGAAAAGCACCCGAGAAAACATGATGGGATCTTCTCCCTCCAGCTGCCTCCCTTCTGCTTTGTCTGTCCACAGGTTTAGCAATCTAAGTATCTTTGCAAAGCTTTGGACCCTGTGACATTGCTGCCTCAGGCCCTCACTAAGGTAACTGCCCTTGTTCCTTGGACTGAAGCAAAACTAGAGAGATTTCTGTGATTTCTGTTAGCCGAGGAACTGTCTCTTTCAGCAACACCTGCTGATGGCACATTTTAGGAGAGCTGTTAGCAGGGGCCACAAACTGCCATAGGCGCCAACAAGGCCTACAAAAGCTGTTTGTTCCTCACTTGCCCTTGTAATGGAACTGGAAAGCCCATGAAGGACTAACAATATCTGAAGGGTGGGTGTGGAGTAGAAGGGGCCAATCTCTTTTCAGTGGTGTCCTGTGATAGGATGAGAGGTAATGGTAGCAAGGGGAAACACAGGAAATTCCATCTCAGCATGAGGAAAAACTTCTTTACTGTGAGAGTGACAGAGCACTGGGACAGGCTGCCCAGAGAGGCTGTGGAGTCTCCTGCTCTGGAGACTTTAAAGACCCACCTGGATCTGTTGTTGTGTGGCCTGCCCTAGGTGTTCCTGCACTGGCAGGGGAGTTGGACTCGATCTCCAGAGGTCCCTTCCAACCCCTACCATTCTATGATTCTATTACTTTAATCCTTATAAATGCACAGAGACAATCTAAGAAGTCAGGCTACAAATTACCAGAAGGCAGACTTTGGCCTGTATCCATGAAAGAATTTCCCTTGAGCCCTCTGTGCAGAATCTGTGCAGGAGGCCCAAGAGGACAAGATTCTCCAGCTAAGACATCAGCTTGTGCTACAAGACAACTGCTTCTAGGAAAGGGTAAAAACAGGAATAGAATTTCCTCCCCACCCTCTACATTGAGTTTTGCAAAGACTGCAGTGGACCATGTATTCAGGTTTCCTTGGTGCTGGACTGGCTCGGATCCAGGAGCAAAACACAGACCTAAAGAAGGAGGTTACCTTCAAAGAGAGAGAATGGTGTGTCTGGAGTCCGGCACCCATGCTGGCCATAGCTTAAACACCACTCTGCAAACTGAGAGAAGAGGGGGGGAAAAAAAAAAAAAAAGTGTTCAAGTTTTATTAATGGCAGACCTTCAAAAAAATACCACCCTCATCCTCACATTACCCCTTGCAGTGCAAGGCTTCTGCAGGATATTCCTTCTGTACTGTGCCTACACTGCTGAAGGATTATTCTGGTGGAGCTGGTAAGATCTAGCTGCATCTCTGACATACCAGAAATTGGGCTGCAAAGGCAGCGACATAAAAGGCAGAAGTGAATAATCCCCTCCCCATTCCTCACACAGGCTCTTACCTTGCAGGCCCTGTACAGATATTTCATGTTCTGTGTGAGGTTGTACAGTGCTAGGAAGCCATAAGCATTGCCAGCTGTCCCATGGCACAGCCCATAGCCTTTCTTCAGTAGCCCATGCTGCCAGATCACTTCTGCACACTGCAGAGCATCATTTAGGTACTGCTGCTCCCCAAAGACCTGGAGAGAAAAGAAAAAGTCCCCCTTGCTGAGGTGATCTCCTCCACACAAAGAATATCCCTGTGTGAGGGAAGGCTTGGCTTAATTAGTTTCTCTCCTACTGAAGTCTTAATGCTGTGACTTTGCTGTCTAGTTTAAAGGAGGATGGTTTTGATATGATGAATGGGGCTATATGATCATCACTTCACAGACAACTAGTTGTCACCATCAGTCACTACACAGCTGATGGGTAATTTCAGAAAGAATTTTTTAAAAGATTAATTTCTGTATCAGTCAGTGTCCATGTGGGGTGACTTAACTGTAACAAGTCATCCTACTCTCAGGAGGGGGTGTCTCAACAGAGTCTTCTCCGTGATGAAGTTCCACATTTAAAGGTCCCCAAAGGGTCTCTGCAAGATTTCTTGTACCTTGTAGGCCTGGACTAGCATGTAGATAACACCTGGTGCCCCATGGCACCAGTGGATGAGTAGGTCTCTGGTGTCATCGATGCACGGAGGATAATTGCCAGATGGGAACTTGAGCTGGCAGACGTAGTCCACGCTGGGTTTGACTGCATTGTGCAGTTTTACTTGGCTCACTCCGAGGCCAGGCTAAGAGAAAGAATGGATTAAATCAGGGAGAATTACCATTCTGTCTGTCCATAAGAGGCCCAAGATCTGCCTGAAAGGCAGAAACAAAGCCGACTACAGCCATGTTCCTTCTTGCTCCTTAGACATGAAGCCATTTCTTTGGTCCAGGCTTTCATACGTCACAAATACCCACTTGGCACCAGCCTGCTCTGCCCTTCAGCAGGGACTTCTTTCCAGCCACACCCTTGCACCCCCAGAAATAATAACTGTCCCTCATGTGTCACCTGGCCCTCTAAGGAAGAGCTGGAAAAAAGAGGTCAACTGTCTAAAGTCAATATTAATGATGAATACCAAGAATGATTCCTAACACCTAGAGAATCTCAGCTCTGAGCTGCTGGGCGGTGACACTGCATTTTCACAGATGGTTCTGGGTAAGTACAAGGGGCTGATTTCACTGCTGACCTCAGATGGCAGCAAGCAAGTGACTTCAGTGTCCTCTTCCAATGACACTGCTCCACGTGAAATCTGTGTCATTCTAATTTCCCACGGCTGACTGCAATGAGCACTCTCATCTAAGGATCACACTATTCTCAGGGTGATAACTTGAAAATTAAAAATCAATACTTGTGCTGTAAAACTATTAGAGAGAGAAGTTGAATGCTCCCCTCTCCGTATTTCCCTTGTCTGCTTCCCCCGAGGCTTTCTGTGCATCATGCCTGGGCAATCCAGGCTCCTTGTACTTCACGTGGCAGAGAAGCATGAAGCCCATGCAGTATTTTATGGGATGCTTACACTTAAAATTAGTTAAAACTGCACCCTGGTAAAAAACTTAGAGACTTGGTGCGAACTTCAGCTCCTAACACACTGCTGCCCCCCCAGTTCCCAACTAGCCCTTCTGTACTCCTGGGCAATAATCGCCTCACATCCTCCTCTTGCCAAATCATCTGCTTAAAAAACAGCTACCACCCCTTCTTCTCTCAGTCACGTAAGAGGGTTATATTCACAGGACCTCTGCTTATCCTGTATAAGGGCTTGAACTTTGAGGGTCCTGAAAGAAAACCTTTCTTCCACATGCTGCGAGAGTTGGGTCTAATAAAAGACATCACCTATTGCTATGTTAAAATAATTTGCATTGCACAGCAGGTGCCCTTAATGCTTTGAAAATTCAATGTTATTTATTGCTGTTGTTTCTCTAAGAGTTTAAACACTGTAAATTTATGCACAAAGCGACCCACATAGGGGAATTATCACCAGCGTTTCAGAGCTAGGGAAGGGAATATTCCCAGAGCTCCAGTGAGTTGTGCAAATCTGTGAGAAAGGCAGCATCAAAGCAGAGGGGCACTACAGCTCTCAACCGCCCGACTTGTCCCGCTTACTTCAGGCACTACAGAACTCAGCTGCTTAACCAAAGTAAAAAGTCCCACCTTTTTTACATTTCAGTCTAGGCCCTGATTTAGAAACAAAGGCATTTCCTACTATGAACACAATCTCTTTCACCAGGCTTTTCTTACAGAGATTCTCACTCTATAATAATCTGAGATTGCTCCAAGTAGCCACCTCAAAAAAATGCAGGAAGCCCATAAATACCAACAAAGGGGGATATTTTATAAGCAATTAACACAAAAGGTGAAAGCTCTGGCCCAGATGACCTACAAACCTCCTTTATGTGAAACTGCTGGTATAACGCAGGTCATATTTCTCTCCAGATCTTCATGGAAGTGGGAAATTTGATCTCACAGACTTGGAAAAAACCTTCAGAAGTGAAGATACATGATCAAACACAGGAGAAAATCCATCAGACAAGGGATCTTGCCCAGCTCAACATCACCAAGAGCCAACTGAAATGCTCCTCCTTATGCAAAGAAATGTGAAACAGCTGCTAAAGGCCCTTCCCCTCCAGTGCCTCTTACCTGCATGAGATAGTAGTAAATCCCAGCCAAACCATGGGCTGCCCCTACGTAGTACTCCTGGTACCACTCGTACATCAGTGGGCTCTTCGCTGTAAAGTTCCTCCTCTTGGCCAGGCTCTCTCCTGAGGCTACAACTGCTTCACAGACCTGTGGATGGGAATGGATGTGGGTGAAGGAAATGCTGCTGTTGTGGACACAGCATGGTGAGTATCCAGACACAGAAAAAAACAGTTATTTTTCTGCACAAGTAGAGGGAAGAGAGTGAGTGAAATGTATGACAATCCAGTACTGCCTATGGATTAATATGGATGGGGGGTGGGGCTTTTTTCCTTTGGAAGAAGAGCTTCAGGGATACCACGATGTGGTTTTTCCCTTGTTGCTAGAATTCTCTACACCTAGCATTGATTTTTACCTGCTCGGAGATAAACTGCATGGGAAGAGACAACAAACAATTTAGCAGAAGTCACAGTACCTGCTGAATGTGACTTTGAGGGATCTTTTCCTCTCCAAAGTGCTTGTTCACAAATACCAGTGCATAGAGATAGCCCATGCGCCCATACAGCAGTTCATCTGGCACTCGTGGGTCAAGCTTATGTAGATGGAGCAAGCTACAAAGAAAAATTCACATGGGGGAGATTAGAGGATGCTCAAAGCCATGGTTTGTTCCTTCATACTGCCCACACCCTGCGAGATGTCCTGCCACAATCTGGGTCTAAGCCTTGCAGCTATGTAAGGTGTGGAATCCCTCCTTCCCCTCTGCTTTTTGGTTGGCTTATTGCTTTAGCCTGCTCTTCTCTTTACAATGCAGTTTTACTATGTGCTTGTTTCTTAGAGCACCAGCTCTGGGGAATTACTCATAGGGAAACCTGGGCTATAAGAAACAGCAAAAAGCTGCTGACTGATCAGGAAAGGCTGCCCACCATTACCTCTCTGTAATGGTGCTGGCAAGGCAAACCCTCTGCCAAAAATTACTGTTTTCAGACTAAACTACTATCTGCTTAAATTGGCTGCTCAGGGACTGCTAGTGTTGATGGTATGTGGAAAAATCTCACCCTTTATGCTCAGAACTCCTGACAGGAAAGCCCCTTTCTCTCCATGCCTGCAAGTGGGGAAAGAGGTGCCTCCATGAGATAAAAATCTAGGTAGGAGGTGGGGAGAAGCAGCTGGAAATGTTTAACATCAAGGCTCTATGCACAGGTAAGAAATGTTCTCTAGGGAGAGCTCAGCAGTAGTAAGGACAGCACAGAGTGAAAGGTCTGCTGGAGTCAGATACTTTCTTTGCTATTTCTCCATTATCATGTTGCAAACCTAGTGATATTCCTGTAAAGCTAACAGAGACTGACAGCTCTTCACACTGGTGCTTTGTAACCCAATGCATTCTGGATGCAATCTTTTCTTTGTTTGCCTCTCATCAGAATTCCAACAAGGCTGGACATCCTCTCCTGTCAGAGCAGCAGACAGGGATGTGACTGGTTTTGGCTTTATTTTTCTGTTCACTGCTGAGACAGCAATCGAAAAAATGCCATCACTTTTAAAATACCAGTATAAGTGGCTCAAGGCTGTTCTCTCAGCTGCTTCCTGCTAAGGGCTAAGAAACCAGCCAGGAGAGCTGTGTGTGTGCAGGGCTTCCCTGTCACAGCAGGGCAAGGAGCAGAAAAGATTCCTTGGCAGCCTTTGCTCCTGGGCAGAACAATCTGTTGCAAAGGAAAGTCCAGAGTACCCTTGGAGAAGAGAGAGGATGCTGGGCTGTGACTCCTTACGGCAGGAAACTTTCCCTTGGCACTGGACTCAAAAGTGAGCTGGAATATTGAAGGAGAAAGCAGAGAGCAGTGTCTCAAGATGGACTGTCCCTGTCTCCTTGTGTACCACTTGAGATATACGTTGCTCCACGGGGGGAGATTTCTCACAGATTAAACCCAAAAGACAGATTTTACTTCCAAGACTAGGAGTATGGAGGAGTTCCTCTCTCAGCTGAAAGAAAAGCCCTGCAGCTTTCTTCATGTCCCCTGTCCCCAAGGCCAAGGAAGACAGATGAAGAAGAGAGTTTCCAAGGAGGAAAACTGTTTCAACAGAGGGATTCTGCCCAGCAGCAGGCTGGCCAGAGATGCTGGCTGGTGATGTTGTTCAGCTCTGAGATGTCAGGGAAATGTCAGATGCAATAAAAGCAATGGATGGGTGGATAAACAGTAATACCCCCAGTAAGGATTTTCTAACAATCTTCTTTTTGTGGGGAAATCTGGAGCAGCTGGAGCTATTAGTATTGCTCCTTATGCATTGCTGTTTCTATCTCTAGCTGCTTTCCCAGCCAGGACAATCAAGGCAGGAAGCCCACTGGTGGTTTCTGTTGGTTTTGAAATGCGGGGCAGGGCTGCATGGCACGCGTGAAGCAAGAGATGCCTAGGATGCTGCTCAACTGATTGCATTTCTTAGGGGCAAGGAGGTGAATTGAGGTCCCTCAAAGGAAGAGAAACTCCTGCTCATCTATCAGCCTTTTACCCCGACTATCAAAAATCAGTTGTTCCTGGACAAAGGGAAAGTGAAGCAGCTGTAGAGAAAGATGAGATTTTTGTATGCCACTTACTCTAAAAGCAAACCTTTGACGTTCTGAATTGGTGGGAGGTGGCAGAGAAAAGAGGAGTTCTGGAACACTGCTCAGATTTTCATAGACTCTTGGAAAATAGGCTGCTCTGAAACATTAGTGTCTCCAGAGTATAAAAGCACATTTGTTGGTCATGAATTCATTTAGACAAGAGCAAGGAGCTAAGAAAAAGCAAGCTTCTGTCTCTTCCACTGCAGGTCAAACCTGGCTGATGGGATTCTCTCCTTGGGCTCTGTAACGATGAAGTGCTTTAAAAGCTGGAACAAAACAGAGAGAGGCCCTCCTTCTCCACAGCTGGAATAGAAGGGCACTTCCTATGAGCTTGTGGTGCATAAATTCACAACCATACTGTAACTAAGCAGCATACTGAAAACCCACTTAAGGGTTCTGATTAAGGGAACTGTTTCTCAAAGAAATACTCTCTTTTTAGAGGTGACATGGTCAGGCTAACTACTCTGGGAATTGGTGGCAGAGTATGGACATTTTAACTGCTTCTTCAAGAAAGCCACATTTTAATTTAACCTCCTCTCAGATGTGTGAAGAAACACAGGCTCTGCCTTTATTATGCCATTAGATGGCAGCACAGAATTAATCCTGAGTTTCCATTCTGCTACAGAACTCCAGGCAGAACAGGAGGGCTACAGGAATGGGAGAGCTACAGCAAGACAATACAAATTGCAGATTTTTCACAGCTTCGGGCTTCTGCACTGACCACAACTGGCCAGTACTGTTTGACAGATGAGTTCCCTTTTTGTTAGCAAGTACGTTAATCATAGTGAGATTCACCACCCTGACACAGAATTAAGCAAAACCTAAACCACAGATTATTTCAAGAATAAAGAGAGTTGTATTCTCAGACTGACTGTATCCACAAAGAACAGAAGCTATTCTTAGGTAAGGGAGTGGGAATTTGGTGTCCAAATCACACAGGCACCTCTAATTCCCACCTGTGGCTTTTTTAATTGATATTATGCATCACTTGCTCATGGCTGTTGAAGGGCAACTCAGTGTTGTTTGGAAGCGTCAGGGGTTTTGTCTTGGTTTTGTGCTGACCTTGCGTAAAAAGACACTCGTTACAGTGCTCTTTTTCACCTTCTCAAAACCTATCTCCCTTAAGCAAGAAATGCTTGGTACTGTATCTCCTTTATTCCTTCCTCTGCCACTTGCTGATCTGACTGCAGGACTGTTTGTTTGTCTTTTTAAGTACCCAGTAAAAATACATTTGAAAACAGTTGAAGAAAGGCAGGAAATAGAAATAAATCATAACCAGCTGCATGCAGCAGTTGAAAGGGATGCTGTCAATCAAGTTAAAGTCAACTAACAAATAGCAAGTGGAAGCAAGAGCCAAAATGAATCTAATAATCCTACCACGTTTCTCCTTTTAATCAAAATGACTGTAAAGCTAAATTTAAAGTTTCTGAAAAAATACCAAACCTTACCTTCTGGGTTTTTTTGTTTGGTTGGTTTTTGTTTGTGTTGTTGTGTTGGTGTTTTTTATTTATTTATTTTAATTTTGGCTTTGTTTTCTTCCTGTGCTTAGTTCCCCAGTCCACAGGCTGCCAGACAAGTCTGTTTGTCCTTAAGCTAACTCCTTCCCCAGGACAGAACAAGTTTGTGCTGCCTTGCAAAGTTACTGGATTCTCTCTCGCATAAAACTGCAACAAAATGGGAGAATGCCCAGCACAAGTCCAGACCAGCTCTATGAGGAGCAAGAGGAACTTTAGGCCAAAGACATGACCAAGAGTTTTACCGAGTAATGCAGTCTTCTGACTGCTTCTGGTTCTGCAGTTTGTGGTAGACGACAGCAGCCACTGCCAGAGGCCCAGCATCTCCACACAAGAAAGTGATGGATCGTCTTGTCAGACAGCTCAAGCTCTTCTTTGTGTACTCGTGGGCCACCTGAAGGTAGGCTGGGTCTCCATACACATCATACAGGTGCAAATACAGCAAAGAAATGCCTGCAAAAGGAACACAAAGATTGCACCTGCCAGAAAAGTTTACCCTTCCCTCTGCACCCTGGCTGTTTTAACAAACTTAAAAGCCCATCCCTCAGCCTCATCTAGGGCATGAGCCTTCTAGACAGGCTCTTCAGGCACATCCAGGGGCATAATCCGTAATTGCAGCATCCATAGCTGCTTTTCTTGCTTTGTGACCTCCTTGTACATGTTGCTGCTCAGGAGTGGACTGCAGGTCATGACAAGCAGTACTGTCTGACCCAGGGGGTCCTGAATGACAGAAGAGCTTCTGCTACACAGGTTACATACAATTTTAGTCGCAAGGAGCAAGCAGTAAGACCAAGACAAACCCACCTAAATCCATCAACTGTACCTGGGACTATTGCAACAACAACAAAAAAATCTTTGGGAAAGATGGTACTTGTATAGCATGGTAGTGCTGAGTTGTTAACCTATCTCAATTTTCCTGTACCAGCAGGTAAAGGGCTGGGTCACTTATCTTGGCCTGGATTTTAAAAGAAGTGACACATCATCAGCACTGTGAAGGAGCACCCTTAAGACATCCTTCTCTTCCCCCTCACACCCTTCCCTCCCGCTGGGAAGCAGCAGCAAAGTTGTTACAGCTCCCCGGCCATCACCTCCTGCTACACCAAGAACTGGTGCACCCTAGACAAGAAAGCAGATGCCCAACTCTCCCCTGCAGCACATCATTCATGAGATCAGCCCTCGTCTGAAACAGACAGCTATCTAGAACACTAGAAAAGTCTGCACAGTCCTCCCTGGAGGTTCTCAGTGGGCTAACCAGATACAGAACCAACTCTGATGAGAGGAAATGGCTTCAAGTTGCGTCAGGGGGAGGTTTAGATTCGGTATTAGAAAGGAATTCTTTACTGAGTGGTTGGGCACTGGAACAGGCTGCCCAGGGACGTGGTGGAGTCACTGTGCCTGGAGGTGTTTAAAAAACGAGTAGATGTAGTACTGGAGGCTATGGTCTAATGGTTAGGGAGATGTTGGGAAGAAAGCTGGCCTTGATGGTCCTAGAGCTCCTTTCCAACCATAATAATTCTATGATTCCACTAGTGAGAAGTCATAGCAGTTGCTGTCCTTTCCCTCTGTCTGCCCTGGCTTCATCCAGCTCTTGAAGCTTTTAGTAAGTAACCAAGAAGTCCTCAGTAAGTCTCTGAAAGGTCTGCCACATTTGAACCATTCCTCTGATCTGGCAGGCATCTTCAAACATGCACTGAAAAAAGCTCCTGGCCAGCATCACTTTGAGAAAAGCTTATTTCTCCCCTCACCAGTAGTTGCTTTTAAGATTACTCAGGTCCTGCATTTAAGCCTAAATTAATAGAGCAAATTTCTACAGATGTTGATGTGGTAAGTTGAAGGATGCAAGCTCTCTGCAAAATTACTTGTCTTGGTACTGAGGACAATTGTAAATTTAGGTTTTCTTCTCATTTTGCATGAGTAATCTGCAAAGCTTTGTGCTACAGACAGTGCAATTCCACATGTATATTAAGGGCAAATTTCCATTTCCGTCTGGAGCTAACAACCTTCTTCTCTTATCTAAGCAGTTCAGTGTTAGTATTTCTAGAGAGCTCAGATGTATGGTACCATCACTCGAGTCCGTAAGGATGTGGATATGAAGCCATTAAAGGGGAGCCCTCCTCTGCCAGCTAGCAAATGTCAAGTGACTCTCCTCAATTTATTTAGCACCTAGCACAGCTTCTAGACTTTAATAGGCCTGATAGCTGTCAGAGCACAACCTGCACTCTTGACTTATCTGATTTAATGGACAACTTTTTGCTTTGTAAGTAGCCTCTATTCCCAGTGCCATCATGACACCCTAATTATGTACATAACTACCACACTAAGGCCACTGCTAGGATTAAATTCTTAGAAAGTAAATGTCTCAGCATTGTTTTCCTCTGACTTCTCTGCCTCTCCTCTTTTAAAACATTTCTCACCCCTTTCTTCCCAAGCCCAAGTACCTTTATAAAGACTCTAAAAAACCAGACATATACTAAAGGATGGCAAGGACAAGTTGCTTCCCCAAATCATTAAGTTTTCCTCTTTCTTTAAAGCCCAGAGGCCTTACAAACTGAATCTGAAGCAAAATTTCCTTCTCTGCTTCCTCAGGGAATTCATACTCCCAAGCTGATCAGGAGAGCACAATGCATGCTGCCTCCAGCTTGCTGTGTGTTGCTATATGGGAGCCCAGCAGCAGGGAAGGCCAGCGGAGGAGGGCAGGCCCAAAGGCAGTGTTCACTGCTGTCCGTGGAGGGATACAAACTGCACTCACCAGGATGGGGAACATCCTCTATTGACCGGTGTGCAAAAATGTAGGCAGTGTATTTCAGAAGCAGTGCAGTTTGGAGACAAGAGAGTTTCCACCTGATGAACTTGGCTCAGCTAGGCAGTGTTACTCCACAGAAGCTATTCCAACGCTCTGCCTCACTCCCCCTCAGATAATACCTTCCTCACCCCAGCCAACCAAGGTAGAGTTTGCTGACCAACTGGGTGTTTGGCGTGCTTTCAATGCAGTACAAACACAGCATCATCACTCAAATGGGGCTAGGTAAGCAGTGGATCTGCTCCATTTCTGTGTGCCCTGGAGGTCTGTGTTCAGTGTCCCAGTTGGAAATGTGACCTATTTTTGTGACCTCTGAGACTCCTGATTGTCTCCAACAGAACTGCCATACAGGGTCTGCCTGTGGCCAGTTACTGCCAATGATGGGGGCTTTGTTTTGTTTACTGGCTACTATTGGACATTCCTCTCTGTAGCTTTTCCACACTTCAAAGCTTTTTGGTCCTTGCATTGTAGGACCTGTTGCATAGCCACATGTGCTGGAGAACACAGCAGACATCACTTGATGGTGAAGGACTGCAGTGACACGTGCTGCTAACAGCATATCCTTTAGCAGGGCTCTGATGACTGGAAGTGCCACCTCTAGTGTGTAGGAAGCCCATACACTGGAGTGTTAATGCCCAAGATGCTTGCTCACTGCAGAGAATCAGGAAGCAAAAATCAATTCTGCATGTCTCTCCCAAAATCTGTTGATTTCACACCTTCAGCAGGACAGCAAACACCACCTCTTCTCTTTTCACCCTGTATGAGTAGTGCTGTAGATGCAGAGAGGTGCTTTGCATGAGAGACTTCTTCTGAGTGGGGCAGAGGAGGAGACTTAAATGTACATAGTAAAAATGGAATTGTTCCTACCAGCTGCACCAGTTGGCTAGTGCTGGTGGCCCTGACTTTAGTAAACCATTGCATTCAGAGCAGACATCGCTGAAGATACCAGTGAAGTTCTTGCTCAAGAGCTAAAGCACTGCAGCAGGCTGAAAGAATATCTCATCCATGTGACCATGCTGTTGATCAAAGAGAAGTAAAGCTGCGCCTCAACCACCCTGCAAGTTTAGACTTGTTCTTTATGTTGGATTGCACTACCATTGCAACCAGTTGTGCTGCTGGGAAAACAGCAATAGTGAGACAAAGCTTCTCCTTCATGCTGGACAGAGTGGATAAAAATGAGAGGAAGCACTGCCCAGCGTCAGCTCCACTGCAGTCCCCATGCTGACAGCACCAGCAGGATATACATTAGACTGTTCTTAACATGCCTCTCTGTCCATCAGGAGCCGAGTTGCAACTTGGTCCATTCACAAAGGACACTAGGTTGCCACAAGACGAGATTTCTTCACCTAATTTGGAGAAGTTCAAAACCTGCCATCTATAATAAAGTACCCAGAGATCTTGCATTCACCTAGGGAAGTAAATCAGCCAGCAGCCTCAAAGCAGGATGTCAAACACAGATGGAAGAGGTGGAAACCTGTCTCTGTATCTCACAGCAATGAAGCCTGATGGTTTCTAGTGAGAAATACGATGTCACTTTAATGAGTCAGGCATGAGGTAGAAATTACAGAGGGGGTGGCATAGCTTTACTGCCCAGCTCAAAGCACAATAAGCATCTTTTCTGGTGCAGAAAAGCATGGGGTATTATCCTGTGCTCATAAACACATGCCAAAGCCATGCTGAATGGGACAGTGGAACATCTTCTCCAGAGGGCTATATCATCCCAGGTTCAGAACTATCTGGTTTTGCCACTGATGCATTTTACTACAGCTTGCAACTTGCCTTCATAGTGTATTGTGAGACTTGGCACATTTCTCAGGAGGCCTCAGCTTCTCCAGCCTTAAAACCTGGGTAACAAAGGTTCCTCCCCAATGAGAAGAAAAAAAAAAAAAAAAAAAAAAAAATTCACAAACAAAAAATCCATCCCAGTCCAAACCAAAACTACTGGATACTCCATCACAGAATCCTACAGCAGGTTAGGGATCCAGAATCCTACAGCAGGTTAGGGATCCATGAAAAGTAAGGCCAGCTTCAAATTTACATGCTATTGCTCCAAGCCTCATCCAAATACTTACTACCTCCAAGAATGGAGATTTCGCAAGAACTACCCACCAAGCTCTTGGCAGGAATGTGGTTTATATGGGTGGCACAAGGCACTCTATTCTCTCTCATCACATGCAGCCTCACTGCTTCTTATTCTGTAGAGATTATCTGAGGATTTCTGTTTTTCTGAACAGAGCTCTCTTAAGGACATGCAAGTTCTCTAGGTTCTGAGGTTAAAGCTGAGATACTGCACTAAAGTGAATGAAAGCTTTTTTCCAGAAGTTTTCCTGAACTGGTATGGTCATAATTTCTATCCATTCTTAAATAGCTTTTCTTTCATCTTGCATGTCTTTTGTAGAGCACTTTCAAAACACAACTCGGCCTTGGTTGTGGTCTCCAGTCATCACCAGGCCAGCCTAAAGCTGTGGGTGGGGCAAGCCAGGCCATCTGGAGTCACTGCTCTGCTCTAGAGGCCCTTGAGCTCTGAAAGCCATGACTATGACATTGCTAGGGAAGGGAATGCTCACATGGGAAAAATTCCAAAGGCACAGACATAATGTGGAGGAAAGGGAATCACTCCCTTATATACCATTTTAGGTGGCAGATCACCTCATCATCCTGGGGGGACACAGCAGTCCAGCATGCACCAGACTCAGCGGCTTCCTAGCTTATGCAGTCAGCTAAGAAGTGACAGGAACAAAGTCGGTGTCCTACCATTCCCTTTCCACCATCTATACTTCCAGCTGAGGTAGTCTTTGTGAGGAATACCAACGCACATGTACGTACTCTTCACCATCCTCATGCTAATCTGTTTGAAAATGGACGAGGCAGCTGTACCTCTGCCAGGATGCAAACTGCTGCCAATGTGGAATTAGCTGACAGCAGTTTACCTTCCCTTGGTCAATACTTTGGTATCAGTGGAACAGATTAAGACCACTAAAACTCTTAAAGCAGCTGAGCTAAACCGATTAAAAGCTGAAACAGAAACACAACAGACGAGTCTGATCTATACCCAGGCACGTACCAGGTGTTGCCTACAAGGCCTTGATCTCTATGGGGAACTGAATGAAACTGTAACAAGCCGATTCAAGTATGTTTTGAGGGCATTCAGCTGTATGCTGGATAATCTTGATTCAAAGCGTGTTTTCACTACCTCTGAGCTGAAAAACACACATCCTTTCCTCCCTCTGCTCCACCTTCACGTGCCAAGAAGCTGTGGCTTCCCTGGCACAAATGCAGGTCAGGGTAACGGGGCTCTGTCAAGTGTATTGGGAAAGAAACAGGCACCAAAGCAAAATGCCAGCATATGCTGTGTGTTACTGGGTGTAATGTAGTACACTCAAGGATGTTACATTTCACGGAGAGTTTGTGCTAAGAGAGCCACATTTCAAATCTCTCTTACTAAGCGGCCACAAGAGTGTGGGTTGATTTCAGACTGCTGGGCAATGATTTACATGAGAAGATACTCAACAAGCCTTTTCTACATAAGCAATTACAGAAAAAGCTGCTGTCTTGGCCCAATTAATTTTGTCTCTGGAAACCAGCACTGAATAAATTAATATAGCTAGGATTACAAAAGAAGGGAGGGTGACAAAGATATGGTGTAACATCTGCAAACTTCACTTTTCTGGCTGTGACCTGAAGGAAGTCTGCCCATGGTTTTTTTTAATCCTATTAGCCAAGATGAGAAGGTTGTGTGCCCAATGAAGAATGATCCCTGGGAGGAAAAGAGAAGAATCTCTCTTGAGAAACTCCCTTCCAAGTAAAAACAACCTGAAATCCTGCCACAGCTCTCAAACACTGTTACACAACTGCAGTCACCTGCCAACATGAAGCGCCTTAAGGCCACCCTAAGGATGGGAACATGGTCTCTGGGGAAAGGTGTTTAACCTTCTCCCTGCAGACTTTCAGAGTACTCCTAATTGTCAGCTAATTGTCCTTCTCCTATATGTCCTGAATTATTCTGGCCAGAGGTGGACGCTACCATCATGCCAAGTAGCACCCTCATGACTGAAGATCACCTTTATGTATGGAGTGCTTTCCATCTGAGGAAACCTCAGAGCAGAGTCACACAGGCTGAAAGACTGAACCTGTCTCCCAAGACGAAATCAGCCAGCACTGAACAAAAATGCATAAATTCACAGGCAGCAGCAGAGCACTGCCAGGCAGCTGATGAAATCAATGTTCTTCCACACTGGAATTTAATCCTGGCATCCTAGCATATCTTGGGAACTGCTCTAGAGTGCTCCCAGTGCCTGTATACCTTACTAAAATTTTTAAGCAGGCATTTCTGGCATCACGATCATCACACTGCAACGTCAGTTTGGCACCAATGCAATGAAAACCATTCTCCCAAGCAAACTGTTGGCATTAAGTTCCACAGCATCCAAGCACAAAGCAGCCACACCCAGATTTCAAGCAGAAAGTTGCTATTTAGGATCTCAACATATCACCAAGAAAAAAAAAAACCCAAAACAACTAAACCAAAACCACCACAACAAAACAACTCACCCCAAACTAAAAAAGAACCAGCGAAAAAATCTTGCAGCAAGCACAAGATTAATTGCAACTAATCAAGGGTCTCTCCCTGGTGCCTGACATGGTGCAGGAAGCTGACAAAGCACATGGCAGTAGCTGCAGAGAAAGGTGTGTCCTCCCTGGCTCCTCTGGGCAGGCACAGGGAGCTCCCATGGGAGAAAACCAGGTTGAAAATGCAGAACAGGAGAAAGACAAGCTCCTGGAAGCTTTGCACACAAGAGATAGCATGAGGACAGCTTCCACCCTTCATTATACTCACATTTGCATTTCTGCTCTTTCCAGTAGGTACTAGAGCAAAACTAGCCCTGGCTAAGTGGAGGGGCACTATCTGGGGAAAAGGAATGAAGCAACCTGCCAATCAGACAATGTCATAAGATAACATTCAGCCCAAACAGAAAAGATGGCCATTATCTCAGGCCATAAGGTCATTGCTGCCACATGCAAGGACTCCTTACAGATAAATGACCTACCATGTGCATCCACCTACTTCATGGAGCACTGGTTTACTTATAATCATCCCCACCATGGGCAGAAGTGGAGTCAGTCCCTTTGAAGGCTCCCACATTTGCTCTTGAGCAGGTGCTGACTTTCTCCGTTGCATAAAGTGGGCACTATTAATCAAGAGAAGACCCAATCCTGCCTTGCAATGCTCCCTGCTCCAAAAACAAGGGGTCTCAAGAAATACAGAGCATAATCCATTTAATGGATTAAAACAGGCAAAAGAAGCACTGCTCTTGACACAGATCTCCTGTGCTAATTCAAACAGCCAAAACTCCCCATGGTCTGCCTTGGCCTGACCTAAAAGTCAGCTCTAGAGAACTCCTGCTGCATCCGATCCACTCCGCTCTGCCACCCTACCTGCCCAGCCGGTGTAGGTGGTGCAGTCCTGCGGGTCGGCGGACTTGAGGCCCCTCTCCATCTGCTGGAGCAGCTCCCTGATTTTGTTATTTAGCCGCTGTGTGAATTCGGGGGTCAGCTAGGAAGAAATTAAACAAACCCCAAACATGAAAAGAAAGCTTGCAAGTGGGGGCTTGGTCAGCTGGGGGTACACAGAGGGAGCACAACCAGGGAACGGGGTGTTTTTTAACCGGGAAGGTCACTACTAGGAACCCTTGGGTACCTCAGAACCAGGCTGGCTCCCAGCTGCCCACCTTGGCTTTGTTGCCAGGGCAGGAGCGGGCCCTTCCCGGCCTTAGCACAGCATCCGCCCCCGGGAAAGGCCCGCTCCCGCCCCAGCCGCCTCACCACACCCCGACCCCACTCACCCTCCCAGCAGCATCGAAGTAACTGGTGGCTAAGGACTTATCATAGTCTGCATAAGGATTTGGAAGCGCCCGCTGCGCCATCATAGTGCTGCCGGCCTCCCTTCCCTTCTCTTCACTTCACTGCGCCGCGATCCGTCCTCGCCCCGCCCCGGAAGGGGAGGGGCGGTGTCGGTATAACTCCCTCAGCCAGGCGGCGGCCCTTCAGGGCTTCTGCCGGGCGTAGGGAGCTCTTGGAAGGTTAAAGGTTCCTTGCAGTGGGCCTGGTAGGGCTTAAGGAGGGTTTAGGAGTCCCTTTCAGGTGCTCTGGGGTGCTTAGGCACCAGCACCATACCCACCCCCTTCCTTCTCCGCCCCCCCCCCCCCCCCCCCCCCCCCCTGGGGGGTGTT
>JAAGNO010028286.1:29517-63509 GCA_033439905.1 Ceryle rudis | reverse complement strand
GTTTTCTATTTCATGGAGCCATTATCAAAGAAAAACAGAAGTCCCTCAGTGAGTCTTAAATCCTTCAGCACGACATGGCATTTTTTAAAAAAGTTACTTTTAAAATGCTCATATTGCCATTTATGAGCTTTGGGAGAGCAAGAGAGTCTGGGGATTGCTAGTGACATGCAGATAGCCATATGTTCCTCTCACCTCTGCTGTTTTCCCTTGGACTGATTCTTCATTGCTTATGCCATGTGCAAAGCAATAATAATCTATATCTCTTTTACGGAGCTTTTCAATCTCTGATTGCAAAGCACTTAATGCTTATGTTGCATATGGGAAATGGAGACACAGGAGATGAGCTGATTTGCCCTATGGGGTCACACTGCAGATTACTGGCAAATCTTGTCCCTGAACAGTACCATCCCAAGAGACTCTTGGATGCTAGGTGTAAAATGCTATCATCTAAAACCACTGACTCCTCTGCAGGTCATTGCTACTGTAGATGCAAAGAATGGAGAAACACATCCATTGATTTCAGTGAGTTATACCTCACTGAGAAGAAAGTCAGCCCCACAGCATTGTCAGCGTGATTAAAATAAAAAAGAGCAGTAAGAGATCTTTATCTAATTGGTATTTAAAAAGAGACCAGTTTAGCAGCTTCATCCCAGCTTCAAACAGAGGATCTGTCTTCAGAAGATCTGGTCACAGATCTTAGGAACCACTATACTGCGGCCACAGCATGCCAGCTGTCCCCCCAGCCCCATCAGCACTGAGTGCTCTTATGTGGAGTTCATTTTTTTATCTACTGCAATGTCAAAGTGAATGGAAAGCTGAATAAAAAAGCCCAAGCTATACAACATGGATCATACAAAGGGCTCTCTGGCTCTTACCAGTCAAATGGTGAAACAGTTTGATTTTCTTCTCTTCCTCAAAAGTTAAACCATGCTGACCTCCCTCAGAGCCACAGATGTACTTATGAGCTCTAGCTCCGTGCCTAATTACCAGAATGCTGTCTATGATGGGGACTATTTTTAAATAACTTCCCTTCCATCTTTGAAATCAAAGAGAGAGTATGTGATGTAGAGAACAGCCTAGGTCCAGATAAAGCTTGAAAACTATAAGAGAGGAAGTAAAGAACAAATAAAGGAAGAATGGATGGTCTAGTGGCCAAGATAAAGCTCATAATTTCCTTATGTTTAAAAGTAGAGGAGTTGCCAGACTGTCCACCCTGAACATACCATGGGCAACTAAATTTCACCCCATTGGTCTTGCAACGAACTCAAACTGACTACAGCATAATTGGTATTGGCCCCTGTTTTATTTTGTCATAGCCTCAGTGAAAGACTAACTAAATTCTCATTGCAATGAAAGAAAACTTTCAGGAATGAGGGTGGAAATACAGTAAAAGTAAACAAAAAATAACATCTTTATTTGGAACCATCTGGGATGAGAAGCATGTCAGGGTCAAAGCTGGAGGATCAAAGATTTTGTCTATAGTGTCTAGAGCTCGAGCCAGCCTTACTGGTGACCCACGTGGTGGTGTGACCACTGGAGCAAACGTATCTTCCCTACCAATGCAAGGAGGCTGGCTCACCTTGCTTGTGGAGGCAGCATGGATGTAACTAATGCAAACCTCCTGTGCAGGGGAACGAAAGTGTAGGTAGGCTGTAGGCAGCACGCGGGCAGTGGCAGGCACTGAGCTGCCGGTCCTCCTTGCACCCGAGCTGCACTACCACTCCTCCAAAAAGGATGGAATGTAGCAGAATAATCCTTTTTTTTTTTTTTTTCTTTTGTCTGTGGGGCACCCCAAATGTCACATCTTCAAATGACAGGAGTTCCCTTTGTGTTTCCATGTCTAACATACAATGCTGGGGAGAAAAAGCAAAACCAAGGTAGAAGCCTCCCTAAACCCATCATTCCTCTTCTTGACTGGTACCATTTCAACAGTTTGCAGGAAAGAATCAAGGAGTGGATCAGACAGAGACAAAATGGCAAGATGCAACTGCAAAACAAGACACCTCTTGACTGTAAGCAGGTTTGCTTTCTCTCAGCCCGCTCTCTGTCTATTCTAAACACAGCACCTGGTGCAAGCCTGGTGTGCAGATGGCCCCACCATGGTGCACACAGTGCACAGCCCTCTGAATCTGGCAGGCAGCTGTTTTGGTTTCTTTTTGCCAGGCTGCCAGCTCAGGAGTGTTTTTACTTTTTTCCCCCCTTTTCTACTCCCTCTGTACTCAGCCTTACCCTCCGTGATATAAATTGGAAGAGCAGATGTATAATCTGGGAAATTTTCCACATACATCTTTTAAAAAGGAAGGTGGATAAGCTAACTCAGCTCTTTAAGGCCCCAGTTCGGAAAAACCACTTTAAGCACATGCTTAAGTCCTGTTGATTTAGGAAAGGCAAAAAAGCCTGGTGATTTCATAGGTCTTAAACACATGCTTATGTGTCCTTCCTGAAGAGCAATATGCACCTGAACAGTGGCTCGGTTATGCCAGTGCAGAAGGCACAAAAATAAGTGTTCACTGTAAGATACACAAGTCAAGTAACACCCCAGTTTAGCTCTTTACAATGATCACAGTTTAATTGATTTTTAAGGTCAAAGAAATGTGCTGGCTCTGGAGTCTTGCTAGTGTCAGGGCGCTCAACATCAAAAGCAAATATTGTAATCCTAGCTGCTCCTGAATCCTCCAAGCTCTTCCTCTGTTAATAAACTGCTGCATCCATCGTCCTTCAGTAAAAATATAGACAGCATTACCTGAACAGGCACATTTGGATTTTAGGAAGGAGAATATGAAAACAGCAAAGGATTCCTCACTAAGGATGGCTTCCACCACATGTTGAGATAAACATTTTCCTCTGCTGTTGCAATACCACAGAGAAATGTGGTACAGCATAGGCAATTTTGCTGGTCAGTCAACTCTACCTGGAAACAAGCAGTAAACCAGCATGAGCTGCTCCCTGGGAGGACCAAGTGAGCTATATGCAACACAATGTTTGTACTTTTCACAGGTGAGTTTTTGCTCCTTGCCCTAAACCCGTGCCCAGCAAACCTTGTTAGTTCTCCTTTGCCAAGATGGAGAACATGGAAAAGGGAGGACCCCTTTGGGCCCTTGTCTAGCAGGCACCTCAAGGAGCTAGGCTGGGCTTCCTGTCCCCAGCTGTCTGTGGTCACAGCTTCTCATCTCATCATCAATAAGTAAAAGCACTTTGCAGGCTGCCCTTTCTGGAAACACCTTCCAGTGCTCCAGTGTGAAAGAAAGGTGGGTAAACTGCCACAACCCAAGGAGCTGCCACTGTTGTTCTCACAGCCTTGTCACTGGCTGTTCCCTTTGACCCCTGTATCTGTTACCACCCGAGCTCCAAGGCCCGGGCTCCCTGTAGCATGACATAAGCCCGGAGCCTGCACCAGCTGCTTTTAATGAAACAGGCAGCAGTCTCATCTGGGTACTGTTGACACCATCTCCCAAAATGCCTGACAAGCAAAGCAAACAAGCTAGCTCCTGGTGCTAATGAGCAATCATCACTGCCATCTTCAGGGTCCTCCTTCCAGGGAAGAAGACTTCCAGCCTTTGAAATGGCTATGCCAAAGACATACAAACATAGTGATTTGGCTTTTGTCAGAAGCCTGTTGCCTCATGATTTCTACTTAGAGATTGCTGTGAAGATCTCTGTCTCACTTTGAACTTGCTTTGTACTGTCTTTCAGGAAGATCTGAGGAGAGCAAATAGCTGGAGGTCTGGTGCTCAACTCTGCACTCTTGGTGCACTGAAGTTATGTATCAACAAGCACAGGTTAGACCAAGGAAGGAAGAAGAGGCTGAGATGGAGAAGTTAATGAGGAGACAGTTTTACCTTGTCTTTTCCATTAATTGTGGTTGGTTCCAGATTAGCAGAGATCAGTTTTCATTGCAGCTGCCTATACTCTACTTGACCTATGCAGAAAGAAGTAATTTAGTCCCCAAGCCTGGAAGTCAGGCACCCTTGCTTAGACCTGATTTCTCTTAAATAATTTTAATTAAACAAGGAAAAAAAAAAGTGAACTGACAGTTATGAATAATGAAGTGAAAATGGGCTATGAATACAATATGAGCTAATTAAACAGTGAGGGTAAGAACATGTTGATTTATTTCTTTTTTCTTTTTTTTTTTTTCTTTTTTTTTTCTTTTTTTTTTTTTTGTTTTTGTCAGACTTTTAAATGAAATACATGTGCATTAGGCCTAAGGAGGGATTTAAATCTGCTGCACACACTTTCCTTCAGAGCACAATGTATGACAGATGTTAGTCACATCACTTAACGCACTACTGCACTAGGCTTCAGAAACTAGTGAACAGTGCAGGGTAGGAACCCATGTGGGAGGGCATAGGGTATGATGCTGGGGAAGTACGGTTTACCTTCTGTTATGGATGTGCTTGCACATGTATACACTGAAACTGTGGCACAGTAAGTATCATAAAGCTAAATCATTCCCAAATGCTAAGATGCTTCAGCCTGTTCTAATAAAAGTATCTGTATTTCCCTAACATGTTACTACTGAAGATGTGCAAATAACAATAGCAATACATCGCACCGCAATGAAAATGAAATCACTGGCAAGGGACCATCCCACAGACCACCTGCAGATTATATATCATTTCTTTTAGAAAAGCTGGAGCAGAGGGGAAGGGGATTATTTTATTCCACAGAAACTGATGGCAGCAAGCTGTAAATGATACAGGCAATATTCTTTCCTTGCTCCCAAAGAGAGGAGCAAGGGCCAGCTACAGAAAATGAGAAGGCTTTCCTGAAGACTTTTCTGGATTAATTCCTCCACAGGCAGATTACTGCTGGTTTCGAGGCAAGAGACAGCAGGACCACTGAAAAAGGCGACCTGTACAGCGGCTGACCAAGTAGCCTCTGCCTCCTCTTGCCTGGTACTCTGAATCTTGTCCTTTCACTAGCTCTCACAGAGTCACATCTACATGGAAACTGGTGGCTGGCCTTCCCAAAATATTATTGAGAACTGTCTTCCTGCCTCCAAGTATGAGACATAGTCTTCCCAGGTTCTGCAAAACATCCCTCCAATTCCCTCTCCCTGCATTCACTGTTTGTCCACACTGTCTTCGAGTTTATCATCTCCATCAGAAAACGTCACTGAGCTGGAAGGTCTGTTAACACCCAAACAAACCATATTTTTCCAATTGTCTTATGAAGCAGATTGTGTGATGTGGTTGCTGTGGAGACTGTCAGAGCTGCAGCAGTATATCTGAGAATGGATCAGTTCATACATTCCTTGCTTCTTACACATTTCCCTAAACAAGTGCCAAGGAGAGAGGAAGCAGAGGTAAGTGGATCTTTGACCTGAGCCACTATGGTGAAAGCAGGGGGCTACACCTGATGCTTGGGAAGCCTCTTTGAGCCTGTGCCCCAGTTTCCTTCCCCTACCCTTGCTTAGAGGGACTCGCATCCACATACACACTTTTGAAGGCTGTTTGATAACCTGCAATCAGTTTGGCCCATCTACACAAAAAATGTGGTTTTCCTCAAAATGGAAGGGCTGTATTTTCACAGAGTTGACTTGTTCACAGGAGGCCTCATTTACAAATTTACTACATGCAGTGAAAATGTGCCCTTTTTGTGAATAAAGCCCTAACTGTCTACTAACAGTGCTAACACACTGACATCATTCTACAAACATTTTCACGTAATACAGTCTCTGACAAGCTTTGTTTCCACTCGGGTCAAATTACTTGGAAAAATCACACCTCCCATTAAAGAATCATTTTTTCTTTAAGCAGTTTCCAAGGTACTCCACCCCACCCACTTCTAGTTGGAGCTGGTTCACTTTGCTTGGCCAGGTTCTATGGTCGGAACACAGCCGGTCTTCAGTGCTGAGGCAGATGCGCTCAGTACAAATATCATCCAAGACTACAATTGCTTAAGTACTTTCAACTCTGACTGCAGTCTCCAGCCAAGAGAGGTTAGAAAGATCTGCACCTCAATGAGCAAGTGATCTGTGCCGATTTACAGAGCAACACTTTTACTCCCTACATTTACTCAGAGGTTTAAATTCAAGTGAGCCTTGCACAGGTGTCTTCTGAATGAATAGAAGTATCCTAACCTACTGAGTAAGATCCAAATTTGCTGATGTGCTCTGGATGCTTTATATTTTCTAACAGCACAAAGCCAGCGCACAGATGCCAGTTAGTGACACAAGTAAACTGAAAGGAACAATTTTGCCCACAGAAAAAAAATGTTACAAGTCTAAGTGGACTAGCAGTGGAGATTTGATAAGTGCTTTGAGCGTGAAGAGTGAAGTAATCGTTAAGTGTTGTCATGTTAATTATCCTTGGGCATGCTTTTGTAGCTGTGGGTTGGACTACAGATTAGTCTGCAAAATGGAGCTACAATAAAAAATCAATTTATTTCTGTATAGTCCTACTTGACAGTAGCTGGAAATTCATAGCTGGAAATTAAGGCTCAATTTTAATTTTCAACAAGACTGTCTGAATTTTGGGAAGGAAACCAAACCAAACCCCACTCCTCCTCAAAAACAGTTAAAATGTCTTATGAATAAGAAATTAGTCCTTGTACATTATCTTTTCAATCAGAAAAGAAATGAATCAAGAATTTTGGCTTGATAATTTTTAGTATGGGTAATGACCTTAGAGTCACTTCCTTTATGAAATTTGTACTGTGATGCCTTTATACTCCATTCACTTCCTGAAGTACTGAATGATGCTAAAGTGTTTTGCAAGTGAAAAGGCAAAGGTCAAGCACCATCCACATGCAAACTCATGGCTTTCAAAAAAGCTATAAATGTTGACTCTTCAGTCTCACTAAGATGTACTTTTCTCCCAGAAATAATTTATGTTATAATCTGAAAGGTTGTTCTTTTTTTGTTAAACTACAAAAAAATAATGCATAAAGTTTTCATAGTGCTTTTTGCAGGCTTTAAAAAATTTATTTATTCTTATTCTTTTTGTATAAAGCTGGCAGTTACGTTAGCCCCATTCTACAGATGAGGAAAGTGCAGCACAGGTAAAGTGGTCGCACACTGGACTGATGGTGAGGCAGGCAGAGCACCTACAGCTTCAAAGTCTCAGTACAGTGCTTTAACATAAACTGAGCAAAGCTTTATGCCAAACATTTTTATAGGTTTGGTGGCAATGTAAAAGGAGTTGAGAGCCCTCATAAAGTCACTTTTTTTAGCCCATGCATCTTACAAAATGTGGAAGAAATACCAGCTCCATGTAGATGTCTTTAAACAAGAAAAATACCACTGCATTAATACTGTATGAAATTCAATCAAATGATTGTTTTGTTCTCCATTCCTTTCTGCACATTATTTGTGTTTGCATCCCTACCAGTATATTGATCACATAAATATCCTCCTGAGGAGTAAGTATGTGTTTTCTCCAATGTTTAGAAGTGAGACTATTCATACGCTCCTCTGCCTAATAAATTATTATTCTAATGGAGTTTCATTAACTACTATACTAAGACATGTTTCATTTCACTAAAAATTGCCTATAAAGATGGTTGCAATGGCTGCTACGTTAACACATAACACAGACATTTTTGTGTCCTGCTTGGCTTAAAGAAATCCAGAAGTCGCACAGAAGGGATGAATGACATAGCTACTGCATAGAAGCACAGAGGGAAGAACCAGAACTATATCTATTTTTAAAGAAAAATCACAATATTGTTTTAAATTATTTGGCTTACATAGAATCAGGCAGGTGGGAAGAGGACAAGAAAGGAGGTGGGGGAGAAGAAAAGCGGAAGAGGGAAGGATGAAGGAAGGAAAAGGCAGGAAGGGAAGGAGGGAATAGTTAAAGGTTAGCCAGTAAGTCTGATCAAAGGACTGGTTTTCTAGGCACCACAGCAGAGATCTGAAGAGGTCTAAGGAATGTGAACTTGCTGTGGTGTTAAATGGCTTCCAGAACTGACCCTTGTCCAGCAGCTCCAAGCAGGTGTGAAACACTGCACATCTCTATGGAAACACACACACCCTAAGAAGTCTATATTTGAAATTAAAAGACTAGGAAAAAGTACCTTTGGGCTATCTAGCTATCTTGCTGTTGATGGGCATTCTGTGTCACATTTTCGGTTCGTATTCGGCCTTGCACTGAATAATCACATTGCTTTATAGACAATCACAGATATTCACGTGAAGCTTTGCTAGGACACATTGGAAAAAGTCTTCAGCTAAGGCAATCCTGTTCACTCTGAGCAACTGTTTCAGGCTTAAATTCCCCCAGGACTCCAGACCTCTCAGAGTTATCAAAAACATTTATGCTCAGCATAGTGAGCCAGGAAAAAAAAAAGAAAAGATGTAAGGTAATCAATTAAGGGTCCTTCTGTGTGATCCATTTGTACAAATGCTTTTGGGTGAAATTAATCACTCCTTAAAAATAATTAAAAGTGTAAGGCAGATTTAGAAACTTACGTTATTGATGTCTATATCTGAATCATAATCTTCACATAAGTAGCAAAGGTTGTACAGATACTATTGTTTCTTGACTAAGCTGAGGAGATGCTAGTGTCTTAAAAGTTCTGGGTCCTTAAGCTTACCCTAAGCATGCTTGTCATACACTGACAGCAGTGAATTTGGCTCAGAAAGTGACAGGAGTGGTTGCAGTGGCTTGCTTTTTCCTACCATTCCCATCCGAGCCCTTGATCTGGAACTGGGCAATGTAGTGCTTGGTCTGTCTGCAGCCTGGGACGGTTGACCCTCTTACAAGGATACCCAAACCACCAGGCTAATGGGGCATTCCCACCCATCTCTCAGCTGAAATGCAGCTGTTATGCAGAATAGGAACACAAAACTCCTTCTCCAAATTGACAGGTGTGTCCTGGCATCAGCAGTCTAGTGCTAACCAAGGGGAAATGGGTGAGTCCCCCTTTTTCAATCAGGTGCCTATCTAATGTAAAATGAATCCATATGCACTGTCACATGCTGAAGGGATAAGTTCCCAGTCTTCCTCAACTCACAAGAGGACTGCAAAATTAAGTTCAAATTTGCTTTTTCTCCCCCTTCTTCCCTGATGCATTTGAGATGTCTGTCTGCCGAACCTCACTCTGGCTTGAGCTCCTTGCCCACAGGCAGGATGGGCATTTGGCCACACACCAGCAACACTGGCTGGGACAGCTCCCTCCTCCCTGCCTGCCCAAGCCCAAGCCCCAGCACAAGCTGAGCTCCATGGCAGGGTGATCGCCAATGTGTAAAGCAGGAGTCCTAGCCTGGCCTGGTATCTAAGCAAAAAGCAAGCAAACCCCATGATGTGTATTTTCATGTGCTTCCAAAGTGCCAGACACCCCTGTAGGCTTTCAACTCTGGAGAGGCAGTGCAGCTCCTACAGCCAAAACCTGCTCTTTGGCTGGCTTGGCAGCAGCCCTGTGCAGCCACACTTGCCTACCCCAGTACAAATACCCCATCCATCCCCAGAGATGTTTGGTTAGCTCAATACACTGATAACTTTTGCTTCCAGAGCCAGCATCATCTTTCACTGGTGGCATGTACAGCAACCTTCCTACTCTCACCCGACGCACACGTATGGTTGCTCTTGTGTACCACATCCTTTCCTATCTGCTGTCCTGTGTTGTAGGTATCAAAAACCTGATTTTGACCCTGAGCAAAATCTCCTGGTTTGTGGGCAGGCTGGTGAAATCATGCTATGGATATTTCCTCACCTGCATTGCTGTAGGTCATGCCAGAGGTCCCTTGGGGTATGTCAGGCTCAGGTGGTCCACTTTCAGTGGTGATACACCTCAAATTCACTCTGTTCAGTCAGTCTTAGATCTAAGAATCTGTTCAGCCAGTCTGTGCTTGAGAATCTGAGCCTTGTCTGTTTGCCCTTAGTAGACACCAGATCTTCCTTGGCAGGTAAAGGAAAGGCATCTGCTTACCTCTCTGCTACAACCATTCCACTGTTTTAAAAGGAAACATAAATCCTTTCTCAACAAAGAACCCCCCAAATGTGTGGAACATGATGTGGTCCCATGTGAGCAGGATTTTGTGCCTGACATCTGAACATTGCTTGAGAATCATTTAGGCTAATTTTCCTTCTAGCATGTCATGTGAGGTTTTCCAGTTATTATTACTTACAAATAAGTATCATGATTAATTTGACAAATAACTCCAGACTTGAATACCTCTGCTGGAAACTTTATTAAAGACTAGATCATTCTGGACTAGTTGTGCAAAGCAAAGGAGAAAAAACCTCTTTGGCAACAGATAGAAAGAAGGTCTTAGTACTCATTAAGTAATGAAATAGATTTCTTCTATGCCTACGACCTCAAATTTGGTTATATACATGGATGAAATTTTGTAGCCACAGAGATCAGTGGGACTTCCAGTTGCCAATGTCAAAGGGCTGAGAATTAAGCTAAGGTGAAAATTACACTTTCCCAGGGGAATTATCGGTGGTGGAAAGCAAGATTGAGGTTTCCCTTTGAGCAAAGAATTTCCTGAAGAGAATTCTCTTAATTTTCATTTAACTACATACACCTGTAAAGAATACGAGACTAGCAGCCTGGTCCCATGATAATGAATAAATCACTACTCACTGGGTCATAAATCAGTAATTTGGCTATTTACAAATCAAGCCTCAGTCCAGAAAGTGCTTTTTCCCAATGCAGTCATTTTAGTTAAGCAAATACTTGGAAAGTACACAAGATTTAATCTATTTATCAATTTCTTTTAAAACAGCTGTTTGTATCTGTAGTCAAAATGAAGATGCAAAATGTTCTTGGAATGTGTTCAAAATATGAAAATTATCATAGTAACAGTGGAAACAACATAAAACCTCACAGAGGGGCTCCAGCTTCCTTTTCAATGTCTCTCAGGACACATATGACAATGAAGTAGAGACTCCCAGGAGGACATTTTGATAGCACAAGGCAGGAGCATCATTTCCTACCTGGAGAAGCCAGCAGATCTGGTGTTTTGTGCTCATCTCGGTCCCTATGCCCAAACACAGTCTTGTGAGTTGGTTTTCCTTTCTGGAAGTACACAAGTATCGTATGCTGGCTCCCTCAAATGCTGATTTAATGGTAGGATTTGCTGCTAGGAAAAAGTCTGCTCAGAGACTTACACTTCTAGTGTTCATATTCCCTAGGCAGGTTGGGCCAGTGCTTACTCCAAAGCCAGAGCCAACTTGAGCTTACGGAAACATACCTGGTCAGGGCACATGGGGTGGTTCTGGAGAGTTCCCACGTCTCCTTACATAAAGCACAGGAGTTACACCCTGCTTAGATAAAATGGCTAAGAGTCAGAGTCTGCCTGAAGTTACATCAGGACAGCCCCCACACTGTGCAGCAGGCATCTCGTCCCCCCATCACAGGGCAGTCTAGCTTGAAGGTCCAAGCTTGATGCTGCTCCAGCTGAATGACATGTGCTGGCTCCTCTACCCACTCCACTCAAACCTGAGGTAAGTGGGCATGCAGCCCTAGCCAGAGTGTTGGAGTATGCAGCATTTCCACTTGTGTAAATGTCAGTGTAAGGACCAAACCAAAGAATCAGCTTGGAAGCCATGCCTCTGACCTCATTACAAGAAGATATGTAGAACCATAATATTGCATTTAGAAGTAAATGTGAGTTTCCACAGTCATTTTTAGATGCAATGAACTAATGAAAGTCATGAAAGCTGGAATCAGACACTATTCACATTTCCAAGATAAACATCTTAAAATACATTATAATCAAAATAAAGCAGACAAAATTACTAGTAAGGTTTCCAAGTGTAGATGGCTTGTTTTGAAGTTCCATTAATGTTTTTCATTTTGTTTTGGTGCCAGTCTGCAAAGCAGAAATATTTCAAAAATGAGATAACATAAAGGTACATACCCAAAGGAAGAATAAACCCATTATTCATCTGTTGCAAGGCATTTGGCCACAATGAAGTAAGAGGGATGGAGAATAGAAACTTGTTGGCATGTCTGCAAGATGGAGATTATTTTGTGGAATGTAGCACAAACTTTAGTTTTATCTATATATATATATATAAAAGAAAATATTATTGAGTTGTGGGAGGAGGAAAGCAGAAGACAGAGGAAGCCCCACAGTCTAAGCAATGTTATCCTGGGTTAACATATCTGGGTTAAACAGTATGCAACCATGCATTTGGGCAGGAAACACAACATACTTACTTTTCACACTTGCAAAACTCTTTCCTTCTCCTCTGTAACAACCATAACACTTGCAGTAAGAAACACCTGCAATTATAACATACTAGAGGAAGATGATATTCTTAATTTTTTTATTCTGTTTAACAGCACATAATCATCACATACAACTCTCAGAGCAGCTTAGGAAGCGATCCACACCTTGCACTAACATCAGTGAGCCCTGCCAACCTAGCTTAGAAGAAAAAAGAGCTGCAAAGCCAAGGTTCAAAACAAAACACATGAGCAGGTTACAGGAGTCCTACTGAGCAGCACTCAAGATCACAAGGCTCTGTGGAAAAAAAAAGCAACTGTCAATATTTGAATAATACTGCTACTTTTTGCAATTCTTCCACCTCAGTTATCTTTTAAATTATTTTAAGAATGAAGGATTAACCTGCTTAAACAGGCATTTAAATCCAGGATTGCTGGATTATTGACCTCCATTTTTATAAACTTTCACAGAAATAAAGGGAAAGGAATGTCTGGTTTCTTGGAGTCTAATAAGGGCAAAAACAAAGAAAAGGGAAATTTCAAATTTTGTTGAATCTGTATCTTGTTTGTCTTAATTTTATATAAATATAAACTTAATAAATTACTAATATGTATGATTTTTCTATCACTACGTCAACATATTTTGTAAGTAACATTTAAGAAAGAAGTTTATATTCATTAAACTTTTTATATACTATTTGTTGATTGTTATTAAAGGCCATGTTCAACAATTATATCAGTCCTGTATGGCTGTCTCCCTGAAAAACACACTCTACTTTTCTGGCACGTATGGTTACTCTTAGTAAACTAAGAAACGAGCTAGCAAAAATTTTTTCAAATCTGATTTGCTGACTGTACTGGGTCTGATTGAGCTGGAGTTAATTTTCCCCATAGCAGCCCTCCCAGTGCTGGGCTTTGCACTGAGAGCTGGAAAGGTGCTGATAACACATCCATGTTGTGGCTGCTGCTGGGCAGGGCTTGCACAGCACCAAGGCTGGTTTTCCAACATTCCCCCTGCACTGGGATGGGGTGAACAAGACCTTGGGAGGGGACATGACTGGGACAGCTGACCTAAACTGACCAAAGGGATGTTCTATATGATATGATGTCAGCTGAACTATAAAAGCTAGGAAAAGGTGTGTGTGTGGGATCCACTTGTCCTCTGGAGCAGCCGCTACACATTTGGAGCCTCATTTCCTGAAAGGGTCCAGACATCGCCTGGTGATGGGCAGAAGAGAATAAATCCTTGTTTTCTTTTGCTTCCATGGGTGCAGCCTTGCTTTGCTTTTTCATTAATCTGCCTCTGTCTTAACCCATGAGTTTCATCTTATATTCTTCCCCCGGTTCAGCTGAGGAGATGGGGGGCGTGATAGAGGCGGTTGGCACCTGACATCCAGACAAGGTCAAACCACCACGCTGTCCCTGTTTTATTTATCACTAATCTCCAACAGCCACTCCAGCAGAATGACATTACAGCTGAGGATCTGTAGGCAAGCACATACTCACTTTCAGTCTTTGCTGGGGATGCACATCTCCAGTCCCTGCAGAGGTGTTAGCTGGCTCTTGCTGCCTGCTGGGGACAGACAAATTGCCAAAGCAATCTCTCCACCCACAAGTCCTGCAGGGAATACCTGGAAAAAAAATAAAAGGAAGGCTCGATAAGGGGTGGAAAGTTCTGACTTTTACACTGAAATGAATAAGTGGAAACTTTTCTGATGATAACAAGTCTCAAGAATTGGCCTGCTATAAAAAAGTCCCTGCTTTCTGAACACCTGTTCTTTCAGGGAAGTGAAGAGCACTCCAGTGCAGATATACCACAGATATACCACCTCCCATGACACGTGATGCATCACTGATCCCAACACAGCAGCTCTCCAAAGACTTTCCTTCCCCAGAATGTAGTTGAAGAAGAACATTTTCAGTTGTGCCCTGGCAGTGATCAAGCACATACCTGTAAAGCCACTGAACATCAGGTGGTAAAAACAGTCTTTTTTTTTTTTTTTTTAATAGTTATTGATTAATGCAGTGTTGATAAACAAAATGCAGTGCTGGAGCCTGGAGCTGGCATCATAAGTATCAGCTGATATTTTCCTGCTGAAGTCTTACTGCATGAACCATCTTACCATTCTGGGAAGCAGGCCTAAAACTGGGCTTTGCCTGGTTTTATGCTTTGTCACAAAAATATTGCACAGCTTTACTCAGCAGTGAACCTGTTTTACAGGCACACTGGAAGGCACTGCAATAGGAGAAGGGACAGTGGGACTTTCAGAGGTTGTTCTGGAGCTGGAAAAGTGCATAAAAGGGTCCAAACCTTGCCAGAATCAGAGCAACCCCTCTGTCCTCCAGTGCTCTGGACCGGTCGATCTTTATTTGTCCAGGGTGCCTACCAAATGGGTATCTGTACTAGTTAACAGAAGAACTGCAATAGTAATACTGATGTTAAAAAGACCAGTGAAAGTTCATTTCCAAGAGTGGTTTTTTTGAAGTAGATTAGTTTCTGACTAATTGGGATATAAATCCCAATACCTAGCTGAGTTATTGCTGATTTACACCACTGTAACAGAGCAGAATTTGGTCTGGATATAGCCTGAGGAGCAGTAGTCACAAGCTTCTACTTGCAAATCACAGGCATTTTACCACTCGAGCTAAAGGAATATTTTAATTCATTTTAATTAATGTAGGATTGTTGTTCAGAACTGATTTAGACCATGCAAAGCTGAGAAGCATCTAACCTGACTTTTCAAACACACATGGAGGAGGACTTCCAGAGGAGAGTCATTTAGTTTATGTCTAGTTACTATAATTCCAGAGAAATTTTGTGTCCTCTCACAGTTGTACAGAAGACGAACTGTGAAAATGAGGTTATGGAGGTATTTGTCCTAGAAAAATAAATCCCACAGCATTTCAAGTTTCCTGTTTGAATAGCAGTGGCAGTTTTTTGGTGTTTTTTTTTTGTTTGTTTGTTTTTGTTGTTTTGTTTCTGTTTTTTCCTTTCTTTTTATGATACTTACTTTATATCTGCCATGTGCTTGAGTCTTGGCAAGCAGAGAATTATGTTTCAAACCTGAACCACAAATTTCTCTCCATTAATTGGCAATCTTTGGAAAAACCTGAATCTGAATTACAGGCTCATTAAAAGAAGCTGAATCCAGGTGAGGGTTTTGCCTGGTTTTATGTTTTGTCACAAAGATGTTGCACACCTTTACTCAGAAGTACTTGGTGGACCAGCCATTAAAAGAAGTAAGGTACTGCTCAGCAGGGATTACAACTGCATTATTTTTGTTCCTTCTTAAAAATACTTGACCTTAAAAAATTTAAGACTACCAATATTTATTATAAAAAATATAGCTTTTTTTCTAGTCCTAACATCTGAGGATATGGGCTTTTCTGAGCTGATACTTGGCCAACGGGTTTTCTCCATCACTTTGTAGATCATGCATTAAGCTTATAAGCAGGATTCGAGCGCCTGCCTCCACTGACCTGTGTCTGGCATCTCTGGGTGGGCATGGCAGTGTCTCTGCAGCAATAATGACATTTTCCAAATTCCCTCAAGGTTGTGATCTTGCTATTTGCCTCTGGCGCCTTCAGATTCTTCTTAATGAAAATTTCCAGAAATCTGGTCTGGCATGAATTAGAACATTAACACCCTCCTGAGCCATGAGTATTTGTTTTTTCTCACTTCTGTGCAAAAGTTAACATTTTTGTTGTGCTGGTTTGCATTCAAAAGATTTTTTTTTTTTCTTTCAATGGCCAAAGAGGGAGATTTTTCAAAAGATTTTAGGATGTTAAGACATACTTTTCCCTTAACTAATCCAATTCATTCAGATCAGTGAAAGGTGTTGAAACCAAAGTCAGGTATTTGATGAGCTTTGGAATCACAGTCAGAAGCATGTCCCTCCTCAGTACCAGCAAGACAGACCTTCTCATTCACTTTTCCTCATTCACAGTTAGAAGCAAAAGTTAGAGCAGCAAAATCTGGCTTTGCATTTCAAAAACACAAAAATGTATTCAGACTGTACCACTGAAGAGACAGTCATCTATGAAGAGTAAGACTGCATTGTGCACCTTAGATATGCCTATATAAGGTCCTCCATAAGGGAGATGGAAAACAAACAAACAAACAAAAGTTTTAAGACTTTTTATCCCTGCTGATGTGCATAACACTGCAACAAACGTGGAATATATCTTTGGCAAAGGGAATGACACTGACATTTGCCTTGCAAGACTGAGAGAGAGAGAGAGAGAGAGAGAGAGATCATTAGCTCTTCTCTGAATAGTTTTCCTTAAGAATGATTATTGGACCCCGAGCTCTTTTGCAGAATTGAGTTTTTCAGCATTTTTCTAGGCTGTAGTATAAATACACCTTGTCCATACCACAGGCCAGTGCATTGTGTGGACTGTGCTACGGCTCCTGGGCTGGAGGGGGAGGCAAAGAGACAAGAACGCAGTGGTGGGAGAGCAGGACTGCACATGGTCCCCATTTCACTCCCTGCACTAAGGTCCACAGCTTGCTGGAGTGTGCAATCAGGTACAGACTGAGTGTTCTACCCTCAAATCAGATTCACTGTGTTAGGCTGCTCTCCTCATACTTTTCTCCCAGTGGAGCCAAGTGGCTTCCAGATGCCTGTTTATTGTGACTTGGTGTTTGGACACAAACCTGCTGTGGCTGACTCTGTATGATACAATTACACACAGTTTGCAATAGTGTCAGACAGATGCCTCCTGTGGTTCTGTAGGACCTACTTAAAACACTTTTATTTCTTCCTCTTTATCACAAATAATTTAAAATGCAGTTAAAAGGCTAAAATAACAAATTCACTCTACTTGGTTTGTTTTTTAAATTATTCCTAGAATATAGAAAATTTAGTTCTAAATAAAGGTATTACTTGGTTAATAACAAGTTATATTTGTGTCATTGCTGTTGATACTGTAAAACTGGCATCCCAGAAACAGAAACCTTAATGCTGTTCAGGTGGTTTCTGGGACGACTTTGTTGACTGTTTACTGAGCCTAAAATACATGACTTTTACTCATGAAGAGGAATGCAGGGGGAGAATGGACTTTGGCACGAGAGTTATAAAGCGAAGACCTTTATTAATCAGTCTATCCCTTGGTTACATAGAGCAAGCTTCACTGACCACGCACACCAACAGCAATGCTGACTGGATACATGCGATAGTCCACATGCTGTTCATGCACCTAAATCTACCACATGACTGGCTGTCATCTAACTCGCCCAGTACCACCCATGTCCAGTGTTTCTCTACTTTGTTCTGCTTTATCTTCTTGCTTCATTGCCTTTTCTCCACTGTTCTTCCTTTGCACTTTTTCCATGGTTCAAGGACAGTGCCTGATAACAGTGTCCGTTTTCTTCCAACCAAGATCCCACAGAGGAAGATATCATCCATGGAGTATCTGCACCATTGGCCTAGTGATAAGTTTCCTTAAAAAAGAGACTATCTTCTGTATCAGTTATAAAGATTTATTCAGCTAATGGAAGAAGTGGGACTACAGCTTCAATCTTGGGAAATAGATGATTATTCTGCCCATTGTGCTGGGCCTGTGCAGCAGCAGGGTGATGCACAGAGGACACTTCCAACAATTCCCACTGTAAATTAACATTAAAATTAAATCATTGAGGACAATGTCACCATAAAAATGTATTGATTATCAAAAACATTATTGAATAAAATGTCTTTTGCTATGATTGTCCAACTAAAAAGTACAAGACTTAACATCAGAAGACCAATCTACCAAGGCAATTGTTACATTTCTGTTGCTTACATTGATAAACTTATTTCCCTCCCTATTGACTTAAGCAAAAAGCTCTTTTATTCTCCAAAGCACAGTGTGTGCTTAATAAAACCCCAAACCTATTACTTCAATGGAGAAGTAGAAATTAGAAAAAGAGTATAGCCCAGATTTGTGATTTGTACCAAAGTGGTGGGAGTGATGAATGGGACCAAGAAGCCACACATAAAATTGAGGGTTAAATTAGAGGCCTGAGTGATCTCTCCAGCATATTGCTCATCACTTCATAAATATGCAACACAGTTGCCATAGTGTATCCTATGTTAGTATTTCGGCCTTCGTATTTTTCCTCATTGAGGAGGTCTGGGGTTTTGTGAGAGAAGACAGCAATACTGTCCAACAAGTTTTCACTCAGATTGCTAATAATGCTTCCCGCTTTAACTCTCTAAGTGGTAGCATACTGGCCCAGTTTATTTAAAGCAGAAGACTCAAGGTGCTTCAGTTATTGCACCTTGATGGTCTGAGCTCCCTTACACCGCTCTCTTGGATAAGGCAGCTGAATGGTTCCATAACTGACTCACAGCTAGCACCAAGTTGCCACCTCAGAAGGCAAGGAGAAAAAAAGAGAAGTCCCACTGATAGTGGGATTTTATCAGCTCTTGTCAGCACTTATCCTGGACAAGAAGTCAATCCATGGTTTACAGCCCTTCATAAGAAGGTAACAGAAACTTCACGGCCTCCTGAAAGCAGCTTGTTCCCTGTGCTGTGTCTGCCCAGAGTACATGAAAATTTTGTGACAGTAATGGGTGACGAACTGAATCATCATGAATAAATTATGTTACACCTATCCTCTAAAGTCCCTATGGTTCCTAAGGCTTTCAAAGTGCTAAAGTTTCATCATTTTCTAGAGCATTAAGAGAAACTTACCCTCAAATTAATTTTTAATTTCTCTCTGTCATGCCACTTACCAAAGAAAAATATTTGAATTTATATATCTCATATTAGACTTTGTCTCAGGTTTGTTTGGCCATTGTTCTCGTTTTCCATGTCAGACTGATGAAATTTGATTTGAGGGGAAGGGGAGAAAAGAGAAGACAAAACACAGCAGAAAACCTGACAGGCATAAAATTTGCTCTCCAGAATGTCTGTGCTTGCAATCAGAAGCCCCAAAAGTTCTGCTATGCTCATCAAGAGATGATACCTATCAGTCAGTCTTTAAACACCGCCCATTAGGTTCTCTTGTTGAGGATGTAACTGAATTAACTATTCCCCGAAGCCTTTTTTTTTTTTTTTTTCTCCATTTTGCAGCCAAAGGAGAAATAAGGGAAGTTCTTTTGCTTTCCAATACATTAAATGGTGTGGATGAAAGGGATTAGTATCATGGCCCAAAAAGTTATTTTTTAGAACTATAATAGAATCTATATGCCTTTTTTTCTCCCCCCCATAGAATTATTTAAGACATAAATTAAGTCACATAATATTGATTGTAGAATATATTTGCAGATGTCACCCCTCAGTATAAAGAAACTTGATTTCTAAGTGTTTTCTGGTGCTGTAGGATTTTATACATGCAGTAGGCTGTATGCAAAATGCATTATATTATTCTATGAGTTTAGATTTTTTCCAGATGACAGGCGTTACTTTTATGATGCCCTGAATGGAATGACAGAGAAAATTGCCCTTACTTATACTTCATTACAACCAGTGATACTGCTGTCACGACTGCTGCTCTTTCTCATTACACAACATCATACACTCCCTTGCCTAGCAGTGAAATAAGTTGCAGCGTTCTCAAATACCAGCAACTCAGGTCAATTCCCATCATGTGTCTTGCTCACTCACCCTGGGAACTTTCCCATGTTAGACCTCAGTCTACAACTCCTCTTACGGATGGTTTCCATTCCGTTGCCTTATCTGGGGTATACATGGTATCCCATTCTTCATTTTAGATGTACTGTTTGGAGACAAGCACCAAAACAATGAATCATGGGACTTGGTTATTTTTAGGCCACATTTCCGAATCAACATTGAGACTATTTCTGAAGAACCTGCACAAGGAACATATTGTGTGCATACACAAATAAATGACACAATTCAATGGTTTAATACTATCTGCCAAGTTAAACTACTGCAGAGCAGCTGTGTACATTTAAAATGATCCCTGGCACTTCTGAAGAGTTCATAAATCAGCAACAACCTACTTTCTTCCAATTAAGAGAGTTAAAGGAAAAATTCAGAAATTAATGTGTCTAGGACATAGATGACATCTCTACACACTTGTGAATGTGAATCTGAAAAAAAAAAGTAATGTTTTTTACATTACTAGGATTATAATAATTTCAAAATGCCTTATTTTTGTGTTTCAATTCCTTTCAAAAGTATTGTTACAAGGAGGCTTGTTTGAGGCCAGTCAGTGATGTTAACCCAAATCTACTGAAGAAATGAAAGACAGTCATCAACCAAACCACAAAAGAACCTGACCAATACCTCAAACTATGGCTCCCTCCACTAAGAGGAACATGACTGCCCTGTATGGGCAGTCACAAATCATCTTTTAGAACTCACTCTAAAAGCAATCACTAAAATACTGATTACTGCTCTAAAGAACCACATTGCATAGTTCCACTGTAAACTTCCCTGCCAATTTGCCAGCATCAACAGCAATCACCACAGTACGGTTTCATGGTTGTGTGCCTTTGGCCCTTGCACTCTGCCATAGTAAACACTGCAGAAATACAAAGAGGGTAACAGGCATCACTTAGTCTTTACCACCTATGTCAGTCTCTTCTGTTTGCACAACTTGTCCCTTACAACTTCTTGCCTTCTCACCATGTTTTAGTTCCCTGCATCTTTTCACAATGGAATTAGTTAACCTCTTGCTGTAGCTGGATCTCTGTGCATAGTTTGATATAGTTTGTACCTGTGACTACAAGCATAAAAATATCTATTTTCTTCTGGTTTAGAACTTATTAAGGGAAGCAGGAGGGAGAACTAGTACATTAATAAAAAGAAAATAATAATAACAATTAAAAAAAAAAAAAAGGCAACTCACAAAACAACAGTTTTGTGCAGGAACCAACACCCATCTGGCCGTCATCTCCCTTTCCTCTCTAATGGCTTTCTCAGGCATACTCCAGAAAGCTGTGTCCAACACACTATCAATTCCTCCCTTTCTTCATTGAATGGTGTCTGCCTGCAGCTTCTCACTGCACTAGTGCTGCAGGACACACAGTTCTTTCACACATGTGACCTGAGAACATATAGGTTGGAAGGAACTTCAGGCAGTCACCTAGAGCGTCTTGCTGTTGAGGTTGTTGAACCTCTAGACAACACCTTGTCCAGTCAACTTTTCATTATCTCCAAAGATAGGGATTGCACAACCTGTTTGGACAATCTAATCCAAGGTCTGATGACTCCTTACACTGAGTTGGGATTTCCTGTTTTCCAGACAGTATCTGTTGCCTCTTGCCCTTCTGCTGTGCACACCTGAGAAGATGACTTTATTCTCTACACCCTCCCATTAGAAGTGATTCCCAGGAGTGGGCAGCACAGAAATTAATTTCATTATTATAATTTTTTTACCCAAAAACTACTATATATCCATTTGTATACTTCCTCAGATCCATAACTGGGCCTCTCCACACTCCAGAGGAGGGATATCTCCTTTCACTCTGTGCTCTGGCAGAATGAAGGACTAATGCATGCCTAATTGCCATCATGTCTGGAGCATGCTTGAATCTGCTTCTTGTTAACTAGATCTTCGTTTCACTTTTCAAACACAGAAGCTATGTTAAAGTGTGTCATCTTATTTTAAGCTTTTAGTAATCCAGGCTATTTCTGTGGTAAACCAAGTGTGGAACGGATAACATTTCGAGTACTGGAAGACAAGTCTGGGTCAATGCTGCTGTATATCAACATAATGAGATCATAACATCATTTAGCTGTAACTTTTAAACTAGTGCATAAACACTTCAGCATGATATGATGTTAATTTAATTAGAAATAAAAGGTTGGATTTAATATAAATTTGTAAAACGTTTCACAAAAATTTCGTATCACTTGATTCTTCCATAGTGTTATTTCCCATGACAGCTGTTTCTGGTGACAGCGATCTATTTGGCAATTCAAACAAGGACACTTTAGGCCTGCAGAACTCCAGGAGCTGAACAAGGAGACATTTCCAAGTGACGGTATAACCCTTCTGGAAAGCTAACAAGCATTTGGGAGTGATATAATGCACTTTGCAGGTTCTTCACAGATTACACACTTGCCAATGAAGATGATGAGTTCCTGTTCTTCAGGAGAAAGCTGATTTATGTATATAAAGTATACAAAGCACACTTCAAGGGGGTGAGTCAGGTGAATCACATCAGCCAGCTGGAAACAGGACTAACACATCTAGGAGATGAGACATGTCCCACAGGGCTTTTGTGTGGAGGATGCTGCACGATAAAGGAGATGGTTTTCCATCATCAAGGCTCTTCTCCACCACTGTACTCTTTGCTAGCCTCTGCAGCAGCAGCCAGAGAATCTGTTTCTTCCATGGATACAGAGCAAGCCCAGCTATTGGCTGACCTGATAACTGATATGAAAATGGTCACTATCATCTTTGTTTGTTTTTTCCACCACCTCTGCAGCTAATGAACAGAATGGATCTGTTTTCCAGGGGGAACATCCTGTGACCAATACACCAAACTGGGGAGCGATAAGAAAGCTAAGGTGGTTCCCAGTGACAGAAATGTAGGTAGACTGACTGTATCACTAATACAAAAATGCTGGAGAGGGTTAGGCCAAGAAAAGGGCTTAGACACCTCAGTCCGCACTGTTAGATCCCCTTTCTCAGCTGTTGCTTGATCAGAAAGAAGGTGTAATACATTGGAACCTCTACTTACACCTCTACAACTTACTAGCCCAGGTCTGGACAGCACTGAACTGCTTTGCTTTGCCATGGAAAAGTAGGTTTTTACAAAGCTCTTTGTTGTGGGTGCTTTTTGGTGTCTTGGGTGGAAAAGAGGCTCTTTACCCTTCTTTACCCTTGAACCACCTGTGGATGGCATGCAGAGAGGTACCGCCCCTGTAGCCCTGGAGAGGGAAAACAGATTTAAGATACCGAGTGCCCTGTACCTGCCATAGAGCAGGGTGGCTCTGTGTAATTTTGGTTGCAGAGGCTTCCCTCCTGGGGCAGCCTGGTTTTCTCCATGCACAGCCTGGGAAGACAAAGAGACTGACATCTGTTCCTGAGAGCAGGCACCTAAAAATACACCAGCTAGGTCCTCTTCTGGCCCTAATTCTTAGGAATCAAATTCCTCCTTGTGAATAAAGAAAACCCAGTTTAATGCGATTAAATGTTTTATACTTTCCAGTAACTGAGTAGGAAATTGAAGATTTTCCATTCTGGAAAGTTAAGGAATTGTTATTAGTAAATGCAAGTAATGTTACAGAGTTCAGATTTCTGAGGAAGTCTGTGTTTATTTTAGGGAAGATAGTAGGACTGATCTGTTTTCTAGATTTTCATGCCCCTGATGAAGTAATATTTTGCAAATGTTGTTTACAGTTGCAGTCCTACAAAGCCATATGATGTATATGTGTATGTGTAGATATATATATATCTCCTTAACTAGACATTCTATAAGGAATCCATATCATATGCAAAAAGTTAAAAATGCTTTTGCAGAATATACATTTTAGTTTGCCTTTAAATATCTGATAGAGAGAAGGGCTGTATATGATTATTATTATTATGATTATTCTTTCCTGTCATGCTTAGCAAGTTCAGAAGCCAAAGTTTCATCTAAAGCACAAAACACCTAAAGAGTATTATGATAAACATAAAATACTTTCAAACAATCATAATCTGACCACTTTAAAAAAATGCACACTTCATAGCTGTAGAGTACATGGCTAGATGGAAGGAAAATTCCACCAAGTATTTTATCAGCTGGCTGCTATTCTCTGTATGTGAGCCAATAAAAATGGGGAATTTTATTGAGAAGCAATAATTTCCTCTATATCAACTCTTGCAAGCACTATTACATCAAATCCCAAGTGTGCTCACAGAAACAAAACACCCTTTTCAATGTTTTCCCAAGATATGATGCAGCCATTCCATCTATCATTTGGACCCCACTATTTTAACCAAACATGTTCATATTGAGTCATCAAAGTTTTGAGCTGCAGATAGCAGAGCCATGCAAAAAGACTTGGTAAATCTTTACTTTGTTATTTTTTTGTTTTGAAATAATTTTTTTAGGGGGGTCAAAATAGTGGGCTATCTCGGCTATGATGTAACACGGTTCTAAAAGGTAATGGTAGGAAGACCACAATTTTATTGAACAGCTCTAGTTACACAGGGAAGGGATGTGAAAAGCCTTTTCAACACAGGAAGCCATCGTCACTCTCTTGACCAAAGGCAACACTTTAAACCAAATTAAACAGAAGTCAGGTGACTAGAAGAGCACCTGCATATTCCCAAGACCGTTCAGCTATTGGTCTCTGGGACCTGACCATCTGAACCAAAATGCAAGTCAAATTATTCTTTATGACCTTAGAAAGCATTAGGGCTAGCCCCCCACACCCTCCCAATCATTTATACCTTTAGTGCAAAGCTTTGCTGATATGCTGAATTTAAATAATCTCTCATTTTGTAGCTGGCTGAGATGGATAACAGGCCATCTCTTTGACTTCAGTCTCAGTGCGGTTATAATAAATAATGTCATGCTTTGTTTTATATTTTTTTCATTCATACAAAACTGCACTATCTCTATAGCCACCCAAAGCCCTAAGAAACTTCTAACAATATTTAAAAGCAATCATTCTTTTGCCTTCAGCACCAGTCCGTGTTACTGCCTTTTGCTCAGAACCGAAGTTGAGACAAAAGACAAAAAATTAGGGATAAAACCTTAACAATGCCCCCAAACATTTCAACCTTAGGTAAAACCATGGATAACTGGAGCATATGGGAGAAACTCATTCCTCTCTGACTGGCAGTGCACTGGCTCCATTAGCTCTCAGGGGCCCTGAAATAAATGTGTATCCTGACATGGAAGCAGAGTTTGGACTTGAAAAGAAAGAGACAGTAGCCAGGTGGGAAGAGTGCCATGCTTTCTGGATCTCCTGCTTCTAGCGCTGAAACTAGTTCAGGAGTCCAGTGAAGGACAAAACCTATGCTGACTGCAGCTGACCACACCCATGGAAATCATTAAAAGCCCAAGTCTGTGCCACACAGATGTTAAATTTTCTCACCTGAAAAGCCTCATACAGCTCTTATTACTGTTTTAACTACACGCCACCAAACTACACGTTGGAAAACAACCACATTGGAAAACATTGGAACACTACACATTGGAAAACAACCTGGTTACTGAAGACATGTCAGTGTTCAACAGCCAAGGCAGTGGAAAGGCCCATTACATCCTAACAGGAACGCAGTTAGAAAACACTGCTTCCAGACCCAGGAATTTGCACTTGCTTTGAAAAAAACCTCCTAACCTCCAGTCAGCATGCTTTCTTGAAAGTTCATAGAGGTAAGGACACAAATTTTTATAGTATTTGTGGCCAAATATCCATCTATATCAGAAAAAAAATACCCAAACCAGGAAAATGTGCAGCAGGAAAATATGTCCTTTGCCTTTTGATAAAAAGCTTTTAATTCCACTCAATCAAGCACCAGTAAGTGAACACTGATCATATCAGGAGAAAGAAAAGAGCTCTGGACACCAAAAGCAACAGTCCTGCTGTATCATCTCATTTAATGATCCTCTATTTTTTGCACTTGATATTTACCTCCTTAAGGATGAGACCCATCCATCAGTGACACATCTTCCTTTCTTCCTCTTGCAGACTTAAAATACATCATAATGTTCACTAGTCAAAGCAAAGCTTTCTCCCATTTTTCTGCAGCAGTCATTCCTGCATAACACAAAATGAAATAAATCACACAGTGTTCTCAAAATTAAGGTCACAGCAGTAAAGACATAATTTTCTCTCTCAAGGGTTTGTAGCCTGACACAGGACAGGGGGATGGAGCCCTACCACTGAACCTCTGATCTGTCTTTACAGCAAATGTCCCAAGTCCATCCCAAAGCTGATTTAACGAATGAGCATTCTGGTTTAGCTTGGTTGACCCTGAGCCTCTATTTCATGGTGAAATGGATCAGCAGCGGCACTGGGACCCACAGCGTTGCCTCTGCACTGATCATTGTAGACAACTGCAGGGCCATGGGCAGGATGGAACAAAGAGCAGGAACAGATGGGCTGCCAGTCCCCTCTGCCTGAGAAGAGACGGAGGAAGAGGAGAGGATACTCCAAGCACTGGGTTTAGGTGTTGCATTCTCTTTCCTTCACTAAACCAAGTCAGATTCAAAACAGTGTCGTGGAAAAAACAAAACCAAACAAACAACACAAACAACAACAAAAAAACCCAGAATGGAAATGTTTTCTGTAGAAAAATGCCAAACTGAAATATTCTGACTTTTCAATTTTTTCTTCATGTTCTTGACTGAAAATGTTGCTGGCAATTTAACCTCAAGTCCCAGATAGTTTTAGTCAATCCAAACCTGCAGTTCAGGCAACTGAGGTACCAAACATATATATGAGTGCCACATTGCTGACCATTTTCCCCAAAAGAAAACTGGGAGCTCTCATATGTCACTGAGAACTTAGAGTATAACAAATTTCTTTTTATTTTAAGCAATTTCCTTTAGTGCTCAGTGAATTACCCTGTCACATATTCAGCAACTTGTTTTCATACTGCTACAAGCAATCATGCTGGATGAAATTAATGATGTAAAGTCTATTCTCAGTTTTTATTAATCTCTCTTGGCTGAGGAAAGATCAATATTTAATAGGAAGATGGGGGAGGGAATGCGAGCAGAAAGGTTTCTCTTTTCTGTCTAGTATCTGAAAAAAATTAAAATATCTTCTTTCATGAATGGCAGGCCAATCCAGCTGGCTGGCTGAATTCTGCTGAGTACCAGTGTCTGTCACAAAAATCTCAGGCCTCTGAACCTTTGAAGTCAATAGAGTTGTGCACAGGGAGTACCATAAAAAGAAGAAAATAATCAGAAAGAAATGTAAAGGCCACGTATACCATATAATTGATGTGGCTTTGGAGACACCTATGTAAGCAAAGTAATTAAAGCCCAGGCAGTAGGGAGAACAGGAAGAAAACTGGGAAGCTGTAATTAATTAAAAATATTATGATGTTTCTCTCTGAAAATTCTGTATTTTTTCACAACCTAGAAGTAACATCTTGGACCTTCAGGATGCTGATCTCTGCAGATATAGACACCTACCCAATACAGTATGTATAATAAATGAGTAAAAGGAACAATTGTTTTGGCTTCAGTATGATGGTGAACTTTGATGGCATCCTAGTAAAACACATAACATTTATTGCCATGATAAACTGCTCTTGAGGGAGTGATTTCCCTGCCCTCCCAGCTGGAGCTGTCGTGCTGCAATGACAGAGTGGGTAAGGAAGGGATGGAACAATAGCAAAGTCAAGGAGCTGGAGCCTGACCTTAACAGAGTGGGTGGTATTTGCTGCAGTCCAGAAAAGCAAATAACTCACTCAAAGGTGATAGATTTTACTGGAGAGTGGAAATAACAAAGCTGAGAAATAAAGTGGAGCAAACATGGTATGAAAGTGTACTAAGGTAACTGAAGGGGGGATCTGCTTGTCAATAGATCCAGCTGTTAAAGAAAAGAAGAGAAGAAAAGGAAAGTGCAAAAGAGAGGTGAGAGAAGAGATGACAGAGGGAAAGAATAAGAAAAATAATAGAAAGAGAAAAAGGAAAAGGAAAAAAAAAGAAAGAGAAAGGGAAAGGGCAAGAGAGAAAGAAAAATAGAAAAAGAGAAAGAAAAATAGAAAAAGAGAAAGAAAAAGGTAAAAGAAAAATAAAAATAAAAAAAAAAAGCAAGCCCTATGTCTGCGAGGTGTACTTGATTAAATGCATCACTCAGTAACATGTCCAAAACACACCAACTCACTTCATGGAACACTTCGCCTGACAGTGAGGGTGTAATTGAGTAGTCGGTTGCGGAAAATTTGTTCCTGTTGTCTCTGTTTTGAGATGAGGGACTGCAGGGACCTACAGGCAAGAGAAATGTCCTTCTTGGTCACTGCTTTTGAGTTAAGAACATGCAGGTGAAAATCCCAGCTCTCCAAGGCATAGAGAATTATCAGAATTGTTTTGTTTTGTGCAGGGCAACTACCGGTACATTGTAAACATTCTTGCCTACTACCCTATTTTCCAAAAAGCCTGTGAATGGAAAGGCCAGAGACCTACTCATCTGAAAAAAGAAAAAAAAAACCCAAAACCCTAAAAAAATGAGGAGGTGCTTTGGTATCAGTGACTTTAATCCAGTTGCATTTGCTGTGTGAGGACAAAACATGACACCAGCTGCAATATGTATGTTGGGAACTTGTAAAGGGTCAGTTCTCCAAGGCTGAAATAAATTGGTGGAATGACTGACTAAAAAATTATATTGTTGAAGGATATTTTATTTGCTCAGCAAAGGAAAAATTATTTCAGCTGAAAGGAGATACAGAAGCTTCATTAAGCCATAAATATACATATAGAATGAAAGAAAAGGGAAAAAAAAAATCATCAGTGAATTCAAGTTGCAAGTTTATAGTCTCACAGCTGACTTAAAAAGGAAAGTAAAGAAACTGATGAAGTATCCATTGCCTCTTCTGCTGGGACTTTTTTCCAAAACATGTGTAGTAAAAGATTCTCTCTGTGCCTGAAAAGTACTTTTATGTCTCCTGTTCATATTGCATTAAGTGCTTCTGAACAGCAAGGTATTTAATTTTACAGTGTACTTTGGAGAAGCAGATGTGTCTTTTGCCTCCATATTACAGAGGGGAAACAGGTACAGAAATATTCAGATATATCCCCGACATCAGATGGGATATATGCAGTGATAGAGCAAGATGAACTTATATCTCTGAAAATTCCTGGACAAGAGTGTGGGTCACCCTTTCTCAAAGAATGATGGCCACTGCCCTTTTGAATCCTTAGGATAAAGCAAACATTTCTACTACTACTACACAGAGCTGTTGATGAGGACTATAAACATCTCAAAGAATTTACAGACGAGTAGAGAGGAAAGATTTGATGAACAAGACATGAGTAAGGCAAAGGTAACTTGTATAACAAGATATATTCAGTTCTTAGAAGATAAGAACCAGGAAGCCATTGCCACCCCTTGTAGACACTGCAAAAGTTTCAGTTTCTGCATGCCTTGTGGCACAAGTCAAACCTAAACTGGGGCTTGACTGGTGAACATTACAAGTAGTATTACGCACTTTGACCAGGAAATTGGCAACATGGCATCATCTTGAGATAGTTTGATGGCAACCATGAGCTGTGCTGATGGCCACTGGAGGGGACATCAGATCAGATGTTTCTAAGCATGTGAAGGAGTTTTGACTTCTTTCTGTTCTAAATGGAGTGGTAGAACAGAAGCATTACTCTTAAAAAGATACTAATAAATTATAAAGTCAATGGCCAACTCTACCGTATAACAACACCGTGATTATTGTTTTTCTTTTGCTGAAAGCAGTGTCTCAAAAAAACCTGAGTGGCAACCAGCAGCTCTCTCACCCCATATCCTCCTCCATAGCCTCCTCCTCTCCCCTCAGCCCCAAGGCATGGAGGGAGACTTCAGCTGCCACGACACCTCAGAGCAGGCTGCAGCACCTCCACCAACAGATTCTGCTGCTACTTGTATTTCCAGACCCTGCTCCCCTTTCCCTCCAGCACATCTGGCCCAAATTCCCTGTCTTTACAGGAGGAAGGTTACCGCTCTTTGGGATTGCCGGCAGGGGGGTGACACACAGAATATTTGAGGAAGCCCAGCAGGGTCCAAAGCAAGCACACTTGAAGGATGCTGCTCCTGAGGATGCCCTCCCATGCTCCCATCTCTGCCCTCTTTTTCCCTTACCTGCCAGCTTCAAGAATCAGACTTCTCAGAGCATCTTCCTTTCTTTTTGATGCAATTACCCTGCAGGTCATCAGTAGGGTCCTCATCCTCCACTCGAAAACATAGCATGATATACATAACCTTTTATGAGAAGGAAGAGGAGAGATGATTACGGAAGCCCAAAGATGTAGATGGGATGTTTAGCTCTTTGCATGTCCAAGAGAAGCATGATTTCCAGATGCAGTGAGACAGTATCTTCTTTGCAGCTCTATATTACATTACTGCAACTCGTCCGGCAGAGGCTGTACTAGAAGGCTACTCACTTTTGCAAAACATAGGCAGTTGCCAGGCATGGAGCTCCTGCAAGATCTCTTTCTGTTTTCTCTCAGCCTGAAATAGTACATTGTACAACACAGAGCAGCTCTGTAACCCCCCCTTTCTCAAATCTGCACTTATCCTGCCCAACTCACTAATTCTATTATTTTGTCCTCCTTTATTTAAAAAGAAATACATATGTACCAGAGTACTTATCATTAATGAATCCTTTAAGTCTTGCAACTCCTGTAGAGTCAATTATTTGCAAGACAAATACTCAGCAGTCAAAGCATCCCACAGAATATTTTAAAACTGACTTGCAAACCTGCGAGCATGCCAATTGTTTAAACTTTTCTTCTAACCTTTTCTTCTGTGACAAAATGAAACCTATGCCCAGCTTGACCTGCTCTTTGTGGCTGTTGTTGCTTAGGTAAGTCATATAATACTGTCTCCCCAGCAAGAAAGCACTTCCCTTTGGAAGAGGGACATAAATCTCTATGGAGAGTGAACTTCAAACCTCTAGGCTACTGAATCGCCTGGATACTTGCTGAAAACAGACCTTAAGCAAAGAGCCTGCATTTAGAAATGGCACAGCTGGCTGCAGCATTTCCTCCTTCAGTCCCGCTCAGCTCACTCCAGATACCGCTCAGACTTGGACGCACAGTCTGTCTCAGGGACCTCATCCTCTCTGATCCAGGTCGGCGAAGACGCCTCAGGCTGCCAGTCCTTAAGCCAAAGTCCCTGGAGCGGAGGGTCCCAAAGACATCGCCTTTCTTCCTCACACAGCAAAGGATCTGTCTTGCAGGGGATGGTTAGGTATGGTGGGGTAGTTTTCCCTTCCTGGTGAAGGTACCAGGGAGAGAGACATGGGAGCTGCATGCATTTTTTTCTGTCAGAACGGCTGCGTTGCAGCCAGTTTCTTTTCCTATTACTTGCATGCACATGTTCAATATGTCCTTGCAAGTGCCACAGTGAGACTGTGATAGAAGGTAAATATAAACCAAAATACGCAAAATAAGTAATTCTTCATAATTCAATATGACATCCTTCCTTTAATTTAAACCTAATCAGGGAATAAGAAACTAAAACCAGCTGTAAGCATTCACATTACATCTCTCCAGGGAAATGTACATAAAGTTAGGATTTGTTTTCACCCAATGGAAATTTTGCAATTTCACACAGCCACTCCTTTTGTTTAAAGCTGCTCCTTTATTACATTTTCCATAACAGAATTTACAATCTACACAAAATAAAAAGCAATTCCACCGCATTTTCTTTAGGTGACTCTCTCACCCTACCTTCTCCCACTCAAAACATGAAAAGAGTAAACACGTAAGTGTTTCTAGTAATCTGGCTATCTCAGCCATAAGTTCAACAGGCAGGAAAGATTTTTTTTTATTTTACAATCAGTAAAATATGCCTGGAAACTGCATGCAGCCCAGCATGATGCACACGTTTCACTTTTTTTTTACCATTCATACGGTAAAGAAGCTTTTAGCAAACCCTGTCCAAAGGCCTTGTAAAGCTCTTTTCTCTGCATATAACAATCCTGGCCAACAGCGCAGAACTAAAACATACGGTGAGCTCAGAAGCGAACACTTCCAACAATTAAAATGTTCCACCAAGCATTCCAGTAAGGAGATGCTGGCAGAGAGCACGCAGGAACACAAAGGGACACGGCCCCTGGACCGTGGCCGTTCGACAATAAATACCTCAGCTATTAAAGGGAGCAGGAGGAACCCAATGGCAGCGTGAGAGAATCAGAAGCCTGCATCCTTTGCATCCAGCGGGAGGTGAAAAATATGATTATGTCCTTTGGTCTCTCTGAAAGTTGGTCACTAATGAAAGGTCTGAGAAAAAAAGCTCCACTGCCAAAGCTTGTTCAAATAAATGCACAGTATTTGTGAATAACGATGCCTTACAAGTCTAAAGTTAATGTTAGCAACAGCCTCTTAATCTGTACTTAATAATCTTCTGGCAGAGTGAAAGACTGACCCAGCTCAAAGTTTAATGATCCAACTGGCAATTAGAGCTGTTGGTAACAATTAATTTTTCTGCAAATGCGCTTTCCACAGACATATTTCACTACATTTTAAAAAAAAATGTCACATTATCAACCACAAATACTGTGCAAGACCACATCTGATGTAAAACCCAGGAACAGCAGCAAGATCTTCCAGAAAAAAAGGAAAAGATGCAATTGTGACATTGGGCTACAATCACAGCTGTGAGTGTTTTCTTCTTTATGTACAGGAGAAAATGAATGAAAAAACACCGTCAATTTTCCCTTACAGCAAAAGGCTTTACACTTGCCCTTGTAGAGGAGTAAAATCACAATGCTACAAACTAGCGTTGCCTCTTGAGCGCCAGTTGTTTTCAGTGGTACAGCCTGGGTTTATCAGAGGACAGACACAGGCCTTGCCAGCCTAATCCCCTGAAGTATGTAAGTACCTGCTTAATTAGAAAGAAGTGGTTTCAGCAGGACTATTCACAGCACATAAACCAGGCACTGCATGTCATTCTCCATGGCATTGGTGGGAGCCCTGCAGCAGGACTTCCACTGCCTTTAGTGCTGTTGAGAGCGAATTTTGCTGAGACTGACTTTCAGGGGTGCAAGGCTGGATTCTCCTCTCCTTGTTTGAAGAGGCATTGACCATTCAGGGTTGCAGCTGGATTATACCAAACATTTCCGCTGCAGATGTACTTGGGGAGAGGGTGAGGGATGGAGGAGATGTTCCTCGTACTCAGTGACACAGGCACACCCTGTCCCTCTATGTGATGGCGATGAAACCCTGTAAGTCACTGGAGCAGTGTCATGTACTTCTTATTATACACCTGTAATAGTAATGTTGGAATTAAAGTGTTGATGTGCTTTTTATGTGGACAAAAATGTACTTGTTGATTGGAGTATGAGAGATTTGTGGGAGGGTGAAGGAAAGATGAAATAAAAGGAAAACATGAGAAAGAAGCCAGATAAGAAAGATCTGATGTTGCCCCGTTTTAACAATTTGTCTAGTCAATTTTGTAAATTTTAAATATGGGCATCATAAAATTGATGAATTTTTGTTCTGCATTTTTAGAACATCCTTTTGTCTCCCCCACTCCAGCAATTATAAGTTTAATTCCAAAGGAAAAGGAAAGGGAGAAATATGAAAAGTAGGCATGCTAAATCATATTTTACTAGATCATTAATATATACCTCAGTTATATAAAGGAGTAAATCTGAACTTGAAGCAAAAATTCATAGCCGACTAAAATGCATATCGTCATCTCTTAAAGATATAGTCTGTAAGAATTATACTTCCAGTTAGCAAAGATAAAAGCCTTTAGCAAAACCAGAAAGAACTAATACATTTAATATATTGTTGTGCATGTGCTGAAAAAAACTTCTGGACTATATAATCAAATTAAATTATGATTAAATTAATGTGGAACTTATCTAGGTTCCAGACTTGTTTTTAGGAAAAATACACACACATATACATCTATATATACATCTCCTAAGTTAACCATAATCTTGTGTACAATATGCTAACATTTTTAAGACTTTTAAAATCAGTATTGATAAACAGATAGCTTTCCTTATAAATACGGAAAGTCACATAACTTCTGTGGTTCAAATCAGGACAAGACAAATCAAATATTGTTCAAGAACAAATACAGGTATGTGCAATTGTTAAAACCATTTTAATCTATTATCCTGACATTCCCTCTTGTGTGGGAAATCGGTTTGTCTGTTTGTGTTTTCTCTCTTTTTTTTTTTTTTTTTTTTTTTTTTGGTCTGGGAAATTCCAAAAGAAAGTATTGGTGGTATTACCTTCAGGTGAATTCTTGTAAATGCTAAACGGCGTGAAAGTGGGACATTTTAGAAA